>PVIU01009239.1:0-77603 GCA_004026605.1 Ondatra zibethicus
AGAAAGCCTAGTACAGAAAATAGTTCTTTTAAAAAATTTAAGCTATAATATTTTAGTTTTAAATTTAAAAACAACTCTGAAAATAAATATAAGCATCAAACTAGAAATCTAGATTTAATAACCATAAGCATCAAGTGAATTTTTATTTTATGACCTAATCAATTTCTCATTTTTAAAGATCAATAGTTATTTTATTTTATTTTAAAAAGCATCTCACTATGTAGCCCTATTCTGAAATTTTTTATGTTGACCAGGCTATCCTTGACCTCACAGAGACCTACCTGCTTCTGCCTCCTAAGTTTCTAGATAATAAAATACCAATAATATTTTAGTTTCACCCAATTATATCTTTTCAGGTTCATTTTTAATGCCTATCTCATTTAATGCTGAAAGTAACTCTTCAGAAACTTAAAAATACAGAATTAATTTCTTGACTTTGTATAGGATTAAAAACAACAACAACAACAAAACAGACACAGCATGGAGTGGAAGGGCTTGGGGCAGATAAAGAAAGAAACAAGTTCTAAAGAAACCAGGGCTGGGATTGATCTCAACTCAAAAAAGTCACAATAGCAAGCAAAGCTGCATTTGGGTCACGTGCCTTTCCTCTTGTAAAGTCCCTAGTGTGGGCCCTTTAACTAGAATCCCAGAAATGCTCACTTGCTATAAGTCAGTACCCAGGGAATCATTAGCAGACCTAACTGCTGTTACAACCATCTTTTAACAAGCATTTCAAAGGAAGGGCCTTGATTCCATAACCAAAGAGAACATCTCAAAGGGGGGATGCACTATTGTATTTGATGAGTTTAACAGTATCTCAGCTAATAAATTGGCTGTCATCCTTGTCCTGCATAAAGATAAGGGGATGGGACATGAAGATGCCCTTTTTAGCTTGCCAACTTGCAATTACTACATGACAGAGCACAGGTTTGTTGTGATTGATGAAGAGCTGTAGGAAGAAAGGGATTAAGCAGAAGGATTTTATTAGGCTTTGAAATGACATCTCTAACAGTAGTGCTAAGGGAAAAATAAGCATTAAAAACATCTTAAGCAGATAGTAAGAACTCAGAGTCATGAATTGTGTCCAACGTCCTTGTTTTCCTAAGCTTTTCCATAATAAATAGGGATGGAAGCTGCTTAATTCTAAGGCTACTGTGCAACTTTTCCTGCTTTGTACTTTGATCAAAAATAACATGTGGGATAAGAATAAGATACCTTTAAAACGTCAGTGGATTGCCATAAAATGCTGTTATTGGACATTAAAACATGCAGTCACTGCACACGGAGGGATAGAAGCAGCAGAGCATGATAAAGACGTGTACATTTCACGGGTACTATCATAATCACTCCGATCCCGAGCACTCATCTCCGAGCTGCACAGTGTTTCTGAACCAGTCCCCTTTGCACTTAAGCATTCATATCTCAAGGTATAGGATCGGTTTTACCACCCCATGTTGGGTCCAGATCACTGGTCCAGAAAATAAGGCCTCGTGTCTGTTCCCAGGGTCTGCGGTATTAGTTGAATCATCTCCGTAAAGCTGGGTCTCCCTCGCCACTGGTTCAGGCTGCAAAACTGTTGGAAGAAAACAATTTCCAACTGACCCTTGAGGCAATTATTTTCAGGCTTGGAAACCTGAAATTTGTCTACACTCAGTACCGCTTTCTATTTAAATAGCTATAAATTACTAATGCCTTTTTTGAAAAGTAACAATTTTGAAATCAATGAAGTCTTCTACAATGGAAGAAATGTTCACAGTCTTAAAAGAAAAGCAAGGCTTTTTTTGCATGCTTTAATTTCTTCTTGTGTTGGTTTTAATGTGAAAATTTATTTTCAACAAGACTGTCACAGGACTGTTGGTTTGAAACTAGCAGAACATTAAATAATAAAAGAATGGTTTTGGGGGCACACTTTAGAGATAAAGCAGTCTTGTTTTAAAACACAAACAAATGTCATACTTCATCTCACTAGCATGCAAATGAGAACTTTCAGATGCAAAACTCATTTGATGTAGTCCCAGCATAGTTTTAAAATGGACAAACGCCGCCGTGAAATAGTTCTGTCGCTGGAGGTCTCAAAGACCCTGAAAGACAACCTTGGCTGCACCCTGGGGTGAGAATGTTCCTGTCCCAGTGTTTCTCCTCACCTTCTAGGGTTCATAGGAATTGGAGTCAGGTAACAAAGTCAAAAAGGGTGTTTGAGGCAAAGGGAAGAGGAGCTTTGGGTGTTGGCTAAGCAGCACAGCCTGAGTGCCCTGGGGTGAGACAAACAATGGGCTGGGAAGTAGGCAAAACAGCTGGCTGATAGTAGATACCCGACACACCCAGACCTCTGTCCAAGCTAGAAAACTCAGCATTATGATCCCCACATTGTGCTAGGATATGTGGTGTATCTTGATGTGGCAGATATGCACACATTCCTAACAGATATTTTATGGCATTTTTACTTGAGAATCTCAGTTCCAAACAGAATAAATTAACAAAACGTTAGTCAGCTTACAATAAAGAAACAAAGAGATCTCACAGTAGCATAACTTGTTTGTATATAACTTTTCTAAACTTCCTTGGCCATTTTTCCAAAGTAGATTGGCAACTTCATTTTATACTAATCAGGGTTGAGTGTCTTATTAATTTTACACAGCCTCAGAATTTAAATGAAGCATCACTATTATTCTACTTTGTTTTATCGATAGAGATCATTGTTAGGTGGGAATTATTACAGGCATAAGTCAAAATTCCAAATACAGACAGAGATGGAAAGGAATCACTGAATCCTAATTTCTACATTATTTTCTTTGAACACATAGATATAACATATTTCTACTTATATACAAATAGAATATATAATACACAGATGACATTAAACTACCATTTTGAAGAATGCGTAGGTATTTGTGGGAAGGTAGCTAAAGAAATGGACAAGTTTCTGTTTTCATGGGGAGAACAGGATGAGAGAGAAACAGAGATGTCACCAGCACGAAACCAGAGAAGGCTGCTGGAACCATGGCATGAACAAGAGAACATGAACAAAGCAAACCACCGCCTTACTGGAGAAGAATGCAATCTGTTACAACTTGTCATATTCAGTTCTAGAAAACACTGAGGGAATAAGTAAATTTCCACAAATGAATTTTGCAGACATTGAAGTAGTATACATAAGTAGTTAGTAATTATGGGACTGTAAAAAAGATTATGAAATATCCAAAAAAGATTAAAGATAATTAAAGATTAAAGATATTAAAATAATATCTCTAATTTCCTTATACCATGTCTCAAACCCAGTTTGTCCTACTGTGCTCATGGTCTAAGGCAGAGGATAATTTTTTATGTTAAGTAGTCAAAGCCATACATACTGTTCAAGAGGAAAGAACCACAATTTTTTATATCTTATAGGATGTCCCAAAGTCTTAATCATCAGGAAGCTAAATGTTTTTTCTGGTGGTTAGATGGTACTTTTCAATGATAAATATTATCACATCACTTACAGTGTAAACTATCATGGAGATAGTTAAGATATCATGGATTCAGCTAAAGTATCAAATCTTCTGAAATAAGTCATGGTTTAGAGAAATCATGATACAAAGTATTTCTTCAAAAACGAATGCCACATTCAATTTGGAGAAATTAGTCTTTGTGACAATATGCCCTTAAGTGTCACTTAAGAGAGATGGGGATGACCCCTTAAGGCAATCAATAAGCAGGTGGAGGTGGACTCATCTCTGCTTCTCAAAATGTTTAACCCATTAAACGATATCTGAAGCCAGCCAATAATCTTCAAAATGCTACATTCAATAGTTGTGCCTTCTTAGAAGCAAAAAACTACTACAAACTCGAAGGTTGAGATAGAATATGATGTTCTCCATATTCCGTATATATAGTAGCCCATGCTTCCCCGAGACCAAAGTAATATAAGCCCACAGAACTTATTATATCCAGAGCATTTATTACCCTCTCCTCTAGGAATGCATCCGCATGCTAATAAGCACCTGTAAGAAGTTCCCTTGGGGAGCAGCTTTTCTGTGATTGTAGTTAATGCTGCTAACAATGGTATTGAGATAGTAAATGGAAGACTTCACAGATGAGTAACTCACAAGTTTCAAAGCAAGCAGGAGTCTGAGTAGTTTGATGGAGATCTCTCAGAACCTGCATTTGGATGGGCACCATGCCCATATCCAGCATTTCCTTGCAGTTTCCCCTGTCTATCCATCACTCACTAGACTCATTAGCAATCTCCGTCAACAGTACAGGGGCATCCGATATCTTGTGGTCAAAAGCCCCTTACTTCACTTCATGGTGATTCCAAAATGCAAAATTGTGATGACAGATATTCAAAGAGAAACTATGGAGCACTTTCTGTAGTAGAAAGGGATAAATACATAACTTTAGGAAGAAAACTAATCACATATGTCCATATAATATATTTTTATTTTGAAGCTGCCAAGAACTACTGTGCAATAAGACAATATCCCCATAGCTTCCACTGCAGAATATTATTGTAACTGTCTTGTTTTATTACTGTGACTTATGTTCACATCTCATTGTGCCCGATTTTTAAGTCAAGCTTTCTCATCTCATATAGGACAAAGCAAAACATATATATAGTACTGCCTAAAGTTTCAGGTGCCCAGCAGGCCCCCTGTAAATAAGGATAGATGACTGTATTTTGTCTTTATAATCCCACAGTCATTAGCCCTATGAGATTGTACATGTAAGGTTTGTTACCTACAACTTGTACCACACTGTCTAGCCTTTTGTAATGGTCTGTCTGTCTTCTGAAATGATTGGCATTTCCTTACAATGCCTTCTTTAATGTTTCCTTGCAGAATTTATATATGAGCTGCTGTGTGACCTTGTATCTCTAGAAATGTCTGTCAGTGTGAAGAAACATTTTTTAGCTGATCAGAGAATAACAGAGAATCACTTTTTATCTTAGTAACTTACACATACTACTCTACTTTCTCCAAGATGCATAATCTGAAGCTCCCCTCTTCAGTGTTCCTTTGTAAACCATCAAGGTTTTTGCATTGGGGGTTTGTAAGACCTTCTATCGATGATTTGATTCCCCCATTGCATATGTATCACTTCAATGATTAGAAACAAAAGTCAATAAAATGAGCTTCACAGAAGCGACTTCATAACCATCATTTGAGTCCCAGGGAGATTATGAGAATATTACTCATCTTTACTATCAGAGCTGATAGATACAAGGGAATGAAACATTGCAGAATCATTGATTGATAGTTTGAAAGAAATGTGTCAGAATTTTGTCCCAGCCTTGTATCCAATGAGCAAGAGAACTCGCTTCTGCTATGTAGAAAAATAGGGCTGTTTTTTTTCTCTTTCCATTTCCCTCCTCTACTTGTATTGAGTGTGCTTGTTTTTATAATATGTGTGCATTAATAGTTCTGACAAAGAGAAGACCAAAAATGATAGTAGCAGAAAATGGGAGTATTTTCTTAAGTGCTACATTTTCCTTAAGAAAAAAAAAAAGTAATTGCAAAAACAGCCTCAGAGAACGTTTTGTGCATGTATTATTTGTCATTGCCTTCCCCCATCCCCGGCTTCTGAATTCCATTCAAAATCTGATCCGTCGTCAAAGGCATATTTTTCTTTTCAAAAGATCTTGGAATAATAGTTGCTGTTTGGAACAGGTTAAAAATCGCTTTTCCATTAAAGAAACTACAAAGTATGAACAAACACCCAGCACAAACATTTTATTCTTGTGTAACTCTACTTTGTTTACCCTGCAAACTGTAATGCTTTTCACTGGCTGCTTTTTGACTTTTTCTTTAGTAAATTGGACTTACTAAAATCCATGGTCAAGGGAAAGTGAGTTTACACTACTGCTTCCTATCAACAATGAGAAAGAGGGGTACATCGCCTTCAGTATTGGGTTTATGGTTTTGCCGGTCTTGTCAATCTATAATCTTGCAGGTGCTAGGATATATGTGGGCAGAGCTGGATTATATGTACATTGTATTGAATTATTTCCTTCCCTGAAATGTTGAGAGGTCAAAGACGTCCACAGAGGAAAGGGAAAAGGAAATATAAGTTTATATCTTTCCTCTCCTTCCCTGGCCTTTCCTAGACCAGGATATTGGCATCAGGTGTGTGCACATAGTAACGGCATCAGGTGTGGTGTTCTCACAGTGGGCCTAATATTTTCCTTCACTGATTGAACTCATTTTGCTTTCACCGCCGCTCTCCCTCGTCCCTCCCTCTCAGCTGACTTTTCCTTCCCCCTTCCCCCTTCCTGCTTACCTCTTTACCTGTATGACCTTGATGACCAAGAGAAAAGAGTCCATGGAATGTACAAAACTGAAGCATCTGACTAATGGCATTGTTCCTAAATTCATTAGAGGAACAGGTGTAGTGTAGGAAATTAATCCAGTGTCATGGGGGGGGGGCAGGTGAGCCAAACAGCTGTGTGGGGATAAAAGGGACAGATAAAGTGGTTTTTTTTTTTTTTGTTTTTTTTTTTGTATTGCTCTAACATTGACACCTAGGGCCTGTTTCAGGCAGAATCACATAATGGTTGTGGTCATTTTAGTGTCGCAGTTTGCTGAGTAATCCCAGCAGTCGTGACCAGAGGGAAGATGGGTCCAAAAGGGAAGCTGCTGTTTAAATTCTGGGTCTTTCAAGTTGCTGTAATCAATTTTGAGCATAGTCAATGGTATTTCAGTTTTTCAAGTCATTTTTCTTATCTTTGGTAGCTGTATTTGAAAATAGGATACAAAATAAAATCTTGTTAGTATTTCAGAGTATCCATGTTCTATAAAAGCAGTTAAACTCTGTTTTATTATGAATGGAACTACTGTAGTCACATGGTTTGGGGCCTCATTCAGCCAACACTAAGTACTTGGGATTCTTGGATTTGGAGGTTTAGATGCTTGTTGCTTATTTAGAAACATTTTTTTAATCGTTTTTATTGAGCTGTACATTTTTCTTCTCTTCCTTCCCTTCCTCCCCCTCTTCTTCAATCCTCTCCTATGATCTCTACACTCCGAATTTGCTTAGTAGCTCTTGTCTTTTTCTCTTTCCTATGTAGATCCACTGTTTATGACAAAAATACTTTTCTCAACAATGCAAACACATTGTTTTTAAAATGGAGCATAAAACCTACATCCATCTGATTCTGCCTCTGGACTGGCATCATTGGAACTATCCCAAGTGGAGTTTCCAAGCAAAGCCAGGCATTTTTTTTTATCACGACAATTAAGTAATTAAAAAGTTCCTCAAACTGAAGTTCCTTTCTCACTTTTGAATTATTGGTGTAAATCATGTTGAACCAATGCTTGATCTGACTAGAAGAAAAATAACTAACCAATCCCAACAGAAATATATCTGAAATGTTATTTCACCATAAAAAATTGGTAGACAAAACTAAACACCTGTTTTACCCATCACCCAGATGAGACATTTTTTAATTAGTATTTGTTCTGCTTTGTCTCCACCCACTTTCTTTGTTCTGAGTCATCAACTTCGACTTCTTAGTAGTTATGAGATGTAGCATGCCTCTTTCTTCGCTATACCTCGGGTGCATCCTTGAGCATTGGGTTCCACACGTATCTTCTTCATTAGTAATTCCGGTGCTACAAAACTGTTTTGATACTCAGATTCAAGCTTAATTTTTTGCTATGTAAAATCTGTTGAAGGCCATCTTTGACCTATTTCCAAATACTTAACATGTCTTTCCCATTGTTTATGATGTCTCCCCATACCTTATGTATCAATAATATAATTTTTCTTATTTTATGCTGCCAGCTATTTATGAAAACACTTTTTTTTTTTTGGTTGAGTGTATTGTCAGGGTAACATTTCTTTCCCTAAACTGTTAATTGCAGTGTAATACCTGGTTTCAGATTCATTTCCTTTTTGAAATCTCTGCAAATAATATAAATCCTTATATCTACAAATTGGCCTAAGGAAGCCAATCCCTTGTCTGCATTGTAACCTAGTAATGTAGCTGTTTACTAAAGACCGGACATAGTTGGTACAAGCATTTTACTCTGGTAATTTGGTTCTTTGATACATCTTTTCCAACAGCCATGCATATACCTTTGTTGGGGACTGTGTGTGCCTTTGAGCTTGCCACACTCAATTCATTATGTTAAAGATAGGTCAACAAGTATTACTGAAAGGATACTAAGTACTTCTCCCTATTAATAATTTTTAACTCTAAAATATTTTCTAATTAAACTGTTGATGAGAGATTTTAAAAATATCAGTGCAAATATTTATATTTAAATGTGATAAATTAATGTAGAGATAAATTGAACACCGAGCCACTGCAAGTAACTGTGATTTAGAGTATTAAAAGAAAACAAGAGAAATGGTTTTTTAACATATATTTGTGGTATTGTTTTAAATTATAATATGTATGCATGTTTCTGTAAGTGTCATGTGTCGGTGTGAGTGTAGGTACCCACTGATGTCAGATGAGGATGCCAGGTCCCTTTGGAACTCGAGAAACAGATGGCTGTGGGCATTCTGATGTGGGTGCCCTCTGCAAGAACTGTAGACACCCTTAACCACTGAACCGTCTTTCCAACCCGAGAAGCAGCTTTTTTTTTTTCTACAGTCTACCCACCTAAAGTAAATTTCTCTGTAAAGGTTAATTATTATAAAGTTAGACACTGCAAAGTGTAAGGGTATTTAAATAATTCATATTTATATACTACTTCTAAAAGATAATTTCTTACCTATCCACTATCTGGAGGTTACTTTCAGATAAGTGGTATTTTATTGAACAAGATTTGAATAGGAACTTTGGGGAATTTGTCCACATTATATATCCAGTTTGCAATATTTGGATATAGCAAATATTTTAATTTCCTAGTACTTCATAAGAAAGAAGCCAAGTGTCCAAAGCTATCCTCAAAGAACAATACAAAATTCAATATCAACTTTTTTCTGTGAATATGTTGTACAATATTAATAAGGATGTGTTGGAATTAAACAGCACATTAATGTGTAAATTTATTTTAGAAACCACTCATTTAGGCAATATAAAGTGGCTCAATTGCATGGATTTTGACTGGTAACTCAGATCTAGTGAACCCTTTGCCTATGCATGTTTGCATATTATTTTTGTAGCAGAAGCCCACATGGGATTCAATCCTCATCATTTTCTATATCACCAATAACTGATCTGGAAACACAATTTATTTTAAAGTTTAATATAAACTTCCCCCAACATTCTGTGACAGGATTCAAATTTAGAGATATAAATGAAAACTTTTATTTTAATAAAAACTCAATTATCTGCTTGTGTGGTAAGTTACCTTCAGAATGTGAACTCTTGACAGGAAGTCACAGATCCTGACTTTTTGATTAATTTTTACTTATTTCCCAATATAGGCCTTCACATTTGGGAACTGGATGACTCCATAAATATTTGAGTAACTAAACGATTGACTCAAACCCAACGTGGGCAAAATATTTTCCTTTAACCTAATTTAGATGCTTTGCATGAAACTTATGAGCTACTCTTGGTTAATTTTCATGAAGTAGTTTAATTTCTTTTATATGCATGTAGATAGATAGATAGATAGATAGATAGATAGATAGATAGATAGATAGATAGATAGATAGATAGATAGGTGGGTGGGTGGGTGGGTGGATAGATAGATAGATAGATGATAGATAGATAATAGATAGATAGATGATAGATAAATAGATGACTTTATTTCTATTATACAAGTACAGCAATGTACACATTTCTGCTTTCTGAGTCTATATATATATATATAGTTGCATAGTAATTGATTTATATAGAATAAGTAAATAGATGTAGGCGGGCAAAGTATTAGCTTATGCCCAAGAACAGTGAAAGGTTCTTCTACATGGACACATTTCACATAAAGAGAGAAGTATAGACTCACAGTCTTATATCCAGAAAGACATTGTTTTCACCTGAGACGTGACTGGGTGCAGTGTTTGAACACTGTGCTGTGCTGCTATGTGCTGTATCAAACTCTGCCAGGGCACAAAGTCTTCAACACAATGTTATTCTTCTCAAGTGCTAACTGGATTTCTTAAGCCTATGTTCCAGCTGCTGATTCCCTTAGAATGTCATGTAATAAGTTTCATTGTTAAGAGCTAATTACTGATTCTGTAACTTAGTAAACATGAGTAGAGCAGGGAGGTCTAACAGTCAACACAGAAATTAAAGAAAAATTTAATTGTATTCTAGTTTTCTGTAGCCTCCAGTCTCCAGAAGACATCTATCTTCTCATCGGATCAGGTTTATTTTTAATGTTCTTCAGTTCAAAGAAGGGTCTATTTCACAGACACCAGAGAAAACAGACACACACACTCATACACACACACTCATAAATGCACACACATGCATAAATATACAATGCATGAATACACACATGCACATACACACACAAAGAAGAATGATTGTCAACACTGTAAGAGACGTGATCATTGTAATTTAGAACTCTTTTCTCCCAATCTTCATTTCTACTGAGACGCTGCAGACCGGCCCTAAGCCTTAGCTAACTCCCTAGTAACTCTTTTAAGGGGTTTGTAAACACAATAACTGTATCAAAACCCAATCCTCAGTCCCGAGTCCTATTTTTTACCTGTTTCATATGATGGATTATTCAGTGAAAAACTCATTCTCTGGAAAAATGTTATTTCTCACCAATTTTGTTGTCCATAAGGATTGTGTTTTTCTGAGAAGCTATTGCGCAGCTCCTTCCATTTTCTCTGCTTCTATCGTAATTTTCATTGTTCATGCTGATAATCCTTAGGGAGTTCATACAGAGCCATAAATCTAACCCCTCTTAGTATTATTATCACCTTTTAATATAGTGCTTCTGGTCTTTAATTCAGTTAATTCTTAAATGTGACATATTATGGTCATTAAACATCATTATATAGAAACATCATTAAACAACAATAAAAAGAAAACAAAGTTTTCTATCCAGAGCAAGACATGGTTTAAGAAAATTTGACTGTAGTACATATTTAAACGCAGTTCCACACATGTAAGGTGATTTTTTTCAGGCAGGTATAGGGTGAAAGGTATTGTTTTCTTGTTTCCTTGGAATCACAGTGAAACAGAGCGTCTGATGCTTAACCCTTAAAAGACTAGTTGAAGACCGGCATTTCACAGGTGGGAGAACTTAAGCACCTAGAAGCCATAACGACTAAAGACTGAAGAGAAGAAAGTATCCTTTCTTCTTTTAACCCTCACCTAGGAGCTTACCACACATGCGTTTTTATGTTCTACTTAGCTTGGATTGTCCATGTAACTATAGTGGCTTTTGTTGCCTCGAAGTTAAACAATATTAAAATTGAATCTTATCTTTGTGAATTAATTCCAATAATTAAGCATTTACCTTCTACATTCTGTAACACAACATTATAAAACTACATTATTAATAAGTATAATAAACAACATATGATCAAAATCATCATCTAATCACACTTTGAAAGAACATTATAGTTAAATAGAAAGCCACCGGATTTGCCAGTCATAGACAAGGAAAGCAAGCATGTCCTTTTAAATTAAAGTCAGTGGATAACTTGAGGTTATAAAGGTTGTGCTTCTTTTTGAGTAATATTGAATTTTTGGAACAAAGGCAAGAGCTGTAAATAGCAGGGAAATTGGACCAGTTATTAAACTTTCTCAGTCAATCTTAGTCAGATAGAGCAGCAATTTAGTTTTCATTAGGATGGAGGCCAGTGCTTTTTTTCTCTTAGACAACTTCAATAATTACCAAGACAAGACAACCTACCAACACGTTCCTCTGCATCCCTCAGCATACATACCCATGCATACTCAGGGTTCCTGCAATTAGTAGCACTGCAAATAGAAACAGAATCACTGATTTGATTTTCCAATTGTAAGATCAGGTATCAGTTGTAGCCTTGAGACCACTGCTACGTGCAGTGCATTCCCTCATGTGTTAGGATAGATGCACCTCTTCTGCGTCAGGCATCTTTGTTTACTGCATTACAGCTACTGTGTAAGAGGGTTAGGATATAAACCTAGCCATCCCCATGCCTGTAACTGTAGGAAAATAGACTCAATGTAGTAGGTTCAAGCCATTTGGGCCTCATAAGAGACTGCAGGCAATGTTAGCATGGACCTTGCTACAAGATAGAAACCGTATTTATTTTATCTATGACAGCTTCAGCCCATTATGAGATAAGATGTTTCTTTTAAAAAGCATTAGGTAGAAGAGGAACACAGAGTGTTGTCCCAAGGACAGTAGAAGTATTTCTGAATGCTTAGATTTTCCATTTGGACCATCACTGACCATTACTGTGCTAAACATGAGCACCAGGAACACCCACAACAACAATAGCAACTTCAGTAAAATAGACTTCTTCCTTGTTTTAAAGGACATTTCCACTTTTGTTAAGATATAGCAAGCACATAAAATAGTAGGTTTTACTATGACATTTTCATCAATGTGTAGAATGTGTTTTTATCATATTAAACCCAATTACATTTTTTTTAGTTTTTGGTTTTTTTGGAAACTCCATGGATGAACTTTGCATCACTATCGCTCCCACCCTTCCCTCTGCCCCTTTCCAACTCCTCCTACATCACCACCTGACTCACACAAAAATTCATGACCTCCTCATTTTTAGCGATGATTGTTATATGTATGTTATATATATATATGTATGTATTATGTATTATGTAACAATTAGTGTGTGTGTGATAGTAAGAGCCATAGGAACAGAATGTCTGCTACAGAATGGTCTCTAGACATAACATAGGTGTAAATGTATAAATCAGACTAAAGTTTAAGAAGCACTAGTTTGACAGGATAATTAATGTTATTTCATAAAACGCAGATACTAAATATAAAAACTTTGCATGAGCTAATCTCCAGTTCTAGCCCCCCAGACACTACCGCCATTGCTACCATTCTTAGATCATCCTATTTCCATTCAATGAATTCAGGAGCTGAAAAGCGTTATTTGGCCCGTGATGATGGGAAGGCAGCAATCTGAGGGAGCATCACTGGGAATCCATCGAGTAAAGCAAGGAGTGCAGTGGCCATGGCACCCATGCACTCAGCTAACCTACGCAGGGCTGCACAGGACCACGGGCACCGTTCAGTTATGAAGAGAGGAGAGGCGCGTGGACTCCAGCCCCTGCTTAGGAAGCTGTTGCAGCTGAAGGCTACAGAAGGAAGGGTGGTCCTTGTCCTCGTGGGTGTAGGGACTGGGGGTTGCTTTTCGGTGAGTTCCAGGGGTTAGCTCTCCTCTTTTCTGTCTTTTGATACGAAATCACTAACCATATATAATAGCATAATCAGGAAGCAAGCAAGTTTTTACTTGATTTTACTTTTGAACACTAATTAAGAAAATACTTTTAAAAATATTTGCAGATATAGAAGAATTCAGTGAGTTTTCTATCTGCGATAATCACCCTGTAGGTAAAAAGGTGAATGAAGGACTTAAGTACAGGAAAGTCACAGTTCACACCTAATGATGACTTTACATCATTATATATAGATATAATCTTTCAATCTTAAACTATATAAAATACTTACTGCACATTTGTGAAGTATCAATGAGCTACATTCCCTTCCCAGTTTAAACAAACCAAAGTTTAAAAAAAAATGATCACAAAACAAAATCAACAACAAAACAAAATAGTAATGAGAGGGTAACCTGCTTTGGGGAAGAGATTATGGAGTGAAATAAGAAGATGAAAGGATGTATAAGCAAGAAAAGCTATGAGCATGTAAGAAACCATTGGAGAAGAAACTGATAAACTGTAGTGCTCTGAAATGCTGCCCACTGGCCCAAACAGGGCTGTTGCACAGGCAAACCCACAGCAGCTATGGTTACCTGCATAAGATCCCTATAAAATTCATACAAACCCACAGCAGCTATAGTTACCTGCATAAGATCCCTACAAAATTCATACAAACCCACAGCAGCTATGGTTACCTGCATAAGATCCCTACAAAACTCAGCCAGTTTAAGATTCCACCATGGATTGTGGAGGACCTCCAGAATTCTGATCCATCTGAGGAGATATTGGTAGTTCATGGCTGCTGAAGGAGGAAAAGTCCCTTTTCTTTAGGAGTTTAACCCCTGATAGGTTCAAGGCCAAACGATGGCCCACACCCGGACATAGCAGCACTAATTGGATTCAGTTGAATAAAATTTGCAAAAAGAATTAAGAATGGGAGAGGGAGAAGGACGGGGGGGGGAGACAGATTTGGGAGAGAGGTATGATGGAGAATCTCGGCGAGAAGTGGAGTCAGGTGGGTATGATCAAGGTATAGTGTAAAATGTGTGAAATATTTAGAGAGTGAATATTTCCTTTAAAAGAAGAGAGAGAAATCAAACCAACATAGAACCAAACCAGCACAGAAGACACAGGGGAAGGAAATATAATAGTAAGGTACAATCCAAGTGTGTTTAAACCTACTGTGTGGAAAAATTGAGAGAGCTGAATTTGTGGAGGAACTTTTCATTTTGCTCATAGGTTGGTGTTGGATAGGGTTCATGATAATGTTGCACATTTAAGAAATCAATTCCTACAAAGTCTCTAACATGATAGACAAAGAATGTATTAATTGCCCCGCCCGGGAAATAATTTGTTCTCTTTGTGATACTTAATGGTCTGCACACAGTCTTGTTCAGGTTGTTTTCCCACGGGAGTGCAACGTGTGCTTCTGAAACAGTCTGGGAGAGGGGGGCTCTTTGGTGACATGTGTGGTGGTCTGAAACCACTGAACTTAGAAGAACCTGAAAGAAAGATTGTGATGAATTCAAGGGCAGCACAGTGAGCTCCAGACCAGCACTGTGAGAATCCCATCCCAGCACAAGAGTAAAAGACACTTGATTGACATTGCCTACACCCTTGCCTCATTCCTTCCACCTTCCTTGCAGCTTAGAAAGTATGGGTGGATGGGTCCTCCATGCAGTAGTCAACATTCCATAGCTTCTTCCATTTTCAGTTAGTAAGCATTAATATGTGTTTTTGACACATTAATATGACAGTTTTCGAACAACATGTATACAAATTAAAATAAATGAGGAGGGTGTTCTAGAAACCCAGGTTTCTAGAAAATACACATCACTGATATGTAGACGTCATCAGCACAATGATTTTCTAGCCTTTCTCTCTGGTAATGTTCTTTATAATCTAGTATCATCACCTTTCTAGCTAACATGAAGTTCATTAAGAATCTAGCAAGAGGCTTTGTGCTGACTTTCTGTTCCGTGGCTTGAGTCACGTGTTTTCCTGTGCCTTAGCTGCATTTTTAAGTGAAAAATTAGGAACAGCTGAATTTGAGACAAACAGCCTGATGACATTTTAAAGTAGACTTCAATAGCTCCCTTCCTTCTTGTACTGGGAGATGGTACCATGCCATCTTGTTATTTTCATAATCGAACCGTAAATTAAAATTTCAGGTTCATTCATTAATCTAATAGAAAGTGTTTCTAAGATGCCGCAACTGGGCTAAACACACACACACACACACACACACACACACACACACACACACACACACACACACACACACACCAAAAAAAAAACCTTTGCAATAATTTGAATTATCTGGACTAGTCAGTTCCTTGGAATCATTCCCCAACCTGGCAGTGTATTTATATTGTATTTATAACTTTAAGGCACATTTCATTGCAGTGTGTAAAATTTTAAATTAAGAATATAAATGATATGAGCCTTAAAACCCAGCACCTTTATTACAGTGTCAATATATAGCTACTGAGAACCTCAGACTTAATTCTGCGCAATTTATTTCTTCATCCATACTCAACTATGATGATTGCGTATTAGAATCATTGTCCAAATGTAATATGAACAAAAGTAATCAATCATGATAATTCTTATGAGAATTAGAGAACATAATGTGCTGGACCCTCGTTTTCAGTTAAATCACACACAGAGATGAAGCTTTGACATGAAAGTGAGCCCATCTTCATCTCCAGATCACTTTAAATGGAGTTATCATCCGTTTAGCCGAAGACTAGCCGGCAAATAATTTTAAGTGCACTTTGAAAAATGGGTCTTTATTAAATTAGAATAATTGGTACATCTTAGATGATGGGAATAGATTTACTGATCTTGTTGACAAATCATGCTACTCAGAAAACAATCTGAGAGTGTGGCCCATGAATAACATTTTCAGTGCTCTGTCAGAATGGATTGGCCAAATCTGGGATAGGAAATGCATGCAGCCACATTTGTTCTGTTTCCCCAAACGGTGGGATTTCCCCTGCTTCCCTTTGTCAGTTCATAGGAAATCACTAACCGTATGCCATATTGTTATCAGGAAACAAGCAAGTAAAAGAACAGTAATTTAAAAGATTACTTTTTGATATATTTGCAGATATAGATGAATGCAGTGAGTCAGCTGTCTGTGGCGACCATGCCATATGTGAAAATGTGAACGGAGGATTTAACTGCTTCTGCAGGGAAGGTTATCAGACCTCCACGGGGAAGTCGCCCTTCACACCTAATGACGGCTCCTACTGCCAAGGTGATTTAGAACCTTTAGTCTTAAAGCATATAAAATACTTACTACACATTCGTGAAGTATCGAAGAGCTACATTTCCCAGCTCTGTGCCAGGATTCACTAAGACTGACAAAATACATTAAGAAAGGTGCACTGTTTCACTTAGTGGGAGGTGGAAGCAGCATGTTTAATGTAGTTCACGTTCATCACCTCTCCCTTAGACTATGTTCTTCCATCTTCTGTGGTACATGATACATTTTGGAGCTGCGATGGAATCTCAAGTGTTAAAGAATGCACTTTTAATGTTTAAGTGCACAAAATCATTCAAGTCAGCACAATCAGCTTAGGATACAATGCTTTGTAGACTCACTGTGGAATGTTTTCTTTTTCAACAGAAAGTGTGAATTCAAATTGCCACTTAGAGCATGCCTGCATTGCTGCAAACGTTAATAAAACCTTAAAAAGAGTAAGTAGACACTTTAGGTTGAAGTATATTTTACTTTGGCGTTTTGATCTCAGTGAGAGCTACAAAAGTCCTATTTGAAAGCATCAACAGCTAAACCCCATACAGCCATCCAAGTATTATTTACAATGCATATAGGATTAATTTGAAACATTCAAAGCATTGTGGAAGAGTTTATCCTCTTTAAATTGTGGTTTTTTTCATTATTTGGCATACTGGAAAATTTATTTTCAACATAAAAAGAAGTTGTTGAGTAAAATGGTAAAAACACACATTGGCTCAATCCCAGCCCCACATTCTAGAGAGATGCACTGAAATGCAACTAGATTTTGCACTTCAAAGTGAACACTTCAAAGACCAAGTGAAGTAGGACATTCATAAAATTGTTGTTCTGTGATTGAATGAGGGAATCAAAGTCTGAGGAGAGAACTTTCAGCCAAGGCGTGTTTCCATTTCATCATGTACCAAGGAACGCTTTGGTGGAAAACAACCTGATTCAGGTTATTGAATCAAAATTTCTGACTTATGATATCAAGACTTATATGAACTAATAGATTTAAATATTGAGTAGGTTCTCTGGCTAGGATATAATTTTATATTATATCCTAGGAAGTTATTTTCAAAATTACTCTTTAAATTATCCATTCAAATATCCTGTGTGTGTTTCTGAAGTATAATAAAGCCTTTCCAGTTGCTTGTATGTGTGTTCATATATGTGACTTCCACGTGTAGGTGGAAGCCAGATGCTGATCTTGACCTCCTCAATCATTTTTTCCTTAATTATGGAGACAGACACACACTCTCTTCTCTCTCTCTTTATCCGAGTGCTCACAGACTAGACCAGCTAGATAGTTTGCCCCAGGTATCGTCTGTCTCTCCCTGCAAATCACTGGGATTACAGGTCGGCTGCCACATACAGTATTTTTAAACAGATTCTGTATATCGGAAGGTTGGTCCTCAAACTTAAATGTCAAGTGTTTTTCTCACTGAACCATATTCCCAACCCCATAAATCTTATTCTGAAAATTCTCCAACAGAAATCTGATTCTCTTTTTTGATCTCATTTTTTTTTCTCAGATTGAACCCATAAAGGAACAGAAGGCTTTACTACAGGAAATCTATAGAAATTCTGAGAGTGAGCTCTCATCCGTGGATATAATCACATACATAGAGGTACTTGCTGAATCATCCCCATTACTAGGCTACCTGAACAGCACCACTTCATCCCAGGATGATCGTTTCAATTCAACTCTTATTGTGAGTATGTTGATATTTAATGCGTAGTGTAGCTGATCTTTAGATTGTGTCGTATACTTCTGTTCAGTGTGATATTATAGTATTTTTAAAGACATGTTTTTCCTTAAATAGGAATTTGTAAAAACCATCAATAATTTTGTTCAAAAGAATACACTTAAAATTTGGGACCAATTGCCGACAAATCATAGACGACTTCATCTCACAAAACTCTTGCACACTGCTGAGCTTGTCACCTTAGGAATCTCTCAGAACTTCCAAAAGGCTACTCAGTTTGATATGAACGCTACTGATGTGGGTAAGGTGTGAAGGTAAATGGTTCACTTCAAAGCAGCAGTGTTTACCAAACAAGACAGTAAAGGTGTGGTTCTTTAACCACTACACAGTTTTGTCAATGCAAAAATGAGTGGCGGTTCACATTACCAGAGCAATATGAACAAAGAACTATGCTAGGAAAGTCTGACTATATAGATGCTCCCTCCCCTACACTGCCCCGTTTTTTCTGTTCATTGACTGTGTAGCATGAAAGTTTGCAGAAGAAATCATTCCCTTGTCATCCTCACCCAGTGAGCTCCTGACCTTAAACTATAGTATTTACATCAGAAATTATGGGTATAGTATGTTAAAATTTCTCTTTAGCCTTGTGGTAACATGTGGCCATTGCAGTAATAAAGTAAGGTTTCCTGCTTCATGCAGTTTACTGAAAAAAAGAACTTAAAATTATGTATAAAGTTGCGGATGGTTATAAAATTTTTCTGAAGAAACAAAGTATATTTTATTAAGCAGTCGTTACATGTGTCTGTATTGAATGCCTAACTAATATCCTGCTATGCGATAGCGTATTGACATAATCATTATCTCATTGATATTCACCAGTTACCCAAATTAAAAGTGAAAATATAAGATTAATATGTAGGCACACTATATTTCTATGTTTCTGCATAAAAGAAGTGCTAATGTACCCCAAAAGGGAATTATTACTCAAACATTTAATTCTCCCAATCTTTAGACAGTAAGTTGCATTTAAATTATAAATAGTCTAACAGACACATCCAATTTTGACATTGAGGCAAGACCTTGTCATCTATGAAGTTCACACTTGAGTAAAAATAATCTCAAAAAAAATCTTAAGGTTTTAACTAAGTTTTCTATTTCTTCTGATGCCATAGTCATGGCTTTCCTGGGTGAATGCAGTCTACAGACTGTGGGTTGGTTAGACAGAAGACAGTGTAGTCAATATTGCTCTAGGAATGGTGTGTGGATGCATCTGCAGATGTACAGATTGTAGCAAGACTAAACCATGAGTTCAAGCATGCCTAAAAAGAAGACGCAAACAAAATATCCTACTTTTCTCAGTTTTTAGGTTATACACTATATTGCCAAAAGCCTAAATGAAATGGTGTTCAATGCAATTGTCTCTACACTTAAAAATTACACTGGTTAAACTAATTTTTTAATATTTCTTTTTTCCCACGGTATTATATCAGCTCTCAAGGTTTTTGTTTTTGATTCAAATCACATGAAGCATGCTCATCCCCACATGGATGTGGACGGAGGCTATGTAAGAATATTCCCGAAGAGAAAAACTTCATACAACTCCACTGGTAGGACTTTAACACCTTATGCATATTCATGTAGTTCTAAAAAACACTAATATGCACTTGACTGTGTCAGGGTTATAATGTAATTTCCTGTAGAAATATTTTAAGTTCATATGCAGAATATTCGTGTTGAAACTTGAGATTCTGACATGAGTTTGTGAGGAAAAATTTAACCAATTATATCTTGATCCTCCACCATGAAACCAAATTTGTGGTTTCATGAAGGGATATGTTTTTTAAAGTGCTCATTTACAGCTTAGGCTTAGACTTCTCTTTGTATTCATAATTCCTTGGCTTTTGTATAGTAAACTCTAAGTCAAATAAAACTTTTAAAAAATTTAAGACAGAATTCTAGTAGCAAGCAGTTTAGTGGTTATCTAATTTAACAATCTCATTTGGTAGATAATGGAACTAAGGTGCAAAGTTAATGGATTTGTCTTCATGTTTATCAGCAAATAGTTTAGCGAATTACAAGAAAGGAAGAAGTTAATAAAGAAATCAATTCAACAAGCTTTTCTGTGTCACCTAACTGGAGTCAAGCAAGTGGTTACTGTTTTAATGCATATTACCATTCATTGCCTCTTGGAGTAATGTGCCCAGAAAATTCCGCCATCATGCATGTTCCGCTGCAGTTGTTCTCTCATAGGTCAAGACAGTTGTGAGGGTAAACATGAATTGGAGCCTTTGAACAAGGAATGTGTGAATATTCATAAATATAGATGAAACTCTAAATACATATAGGAACCGTTTTATGAACAGCTAGAATTTATTTTTAATGATCATCCTAAAAGCTAACCCCATGATATTATTCTCAGTTTTGCTTCATTTCATTTTGTTTTCTACCACTTAGGAATTTTTTCTCTATTCTTTATCTTCACCATTATTTATTTTCTGATCAAAGTGAGAAACACATAGTTACAAAACAAATGAAAAATAACCAAGATGTATTGCCACTAACCCTTTGCTCATATGCTACTAAACCATACTGTAATCAACAAAGCACACATATAGTATTTATGAACGTATCCACAGAACCTGGGAAACAATTGAAATTTGAAAGACAATTTGAATAGTTGTGGAAAACACATTGAAAATACCTATTATGGTGACAAATGTTGAAATTGTCACAGAATTAAAATCTCAGAGCAATGCTGACTGTATGGTAGATTTTTTTATGCTTAATGATGGCACACGTAAATGGACAGTTGAAAGGGATGATAATATCAGATCTCAATATGTCAGAATGATAAAATGTATTTTCCTCAAGGTTGAATCTTAAAAGAAAGGGATGTGCAAACTGATTTCACCTTCCAATAATGTCTGCATGAGATTTTGCTTGTAAAATTCATTAGAAAAGACACAGGATGCCATTGATAGGAATGCAGAGGGATCGTGCTGCACAGATGGGCTTTATGCTGTTTTGTGAGCTGAATTCAGAACTGCAGTAGGTTTGTGCTAGGGTGACAAGACAAGGCTCAGTACTCTGAACCATGGCTTTGCCATAAAGGCATAATGGACTTCTACTAAGGAATTCTACCTATTTTCTTTTAAGTATTTGCAAAATTGGGGTAGTAATCAGATGCCCAAACAGACCCCTAAAAAATGTCCTGCTGAGATCATTTAGAATACTCAAAAAAAATAAATAAATAAAAACAGAGCATGAAGCTATTTGGGAACAAGGGTCTCTAAGAAGTTCACTATATGCTGTATATTTGAAACTTACTCTTGAAATTTAACATTCAGGGAAATCTTAACTTTTCACCCAGATGGTTTTCTAGTAATCTAGGTTGCAAAGCATGATTGCATTGCTGGGGTAAAACTGACTGGTAGTATTCCAACAGGAAAAAGAAAGAAAGAAAAATAAATGAATCTAAGGGAAAATAGCTACTAACAAGTGTATACATATATAATAATATATACTAAACAAAATATATACTACTAACAATAGCTATTAACAGGTGCATATATATATGTGTGTGTGTATATATATATATATATTAAAATGATATCTCCAGGACTTTAACATAGTCATTTGCACTAAATGAATACACATTTGTTCTAGACATTGAATGGAACTCTTTTTGTTCTTAGAAAAAATATGCTAATGCTAACAGAATATAGAACCAGTACATGATAAAAAAGCATAAAAATCATAAGCAAAAAAAATGAGAGCAGATGGAATTCAGTATGAAATGATATAGTCTTTTTTCAAACAGTCCACATCTACAATCCCTTTTGTTGGTGAGTGAGCCTTATTTTTTAGCAGAAAGTACAGATTTGTTGCATTAGTTACAGAATATCTGCCAGGGAAACTTCCAAGAAGTGAGATTTATTTGGCTTACAGTTTGGGAGGGTCCATTCTGAGTCAGGCCATCATGGAGGCAAGGAAGGGGGTAGGCATGGAAGGGCTCATGGCAGAGGGACGTGGAGTGGATGGAAAATTTCATATATCCCAAAGACCACAAAGTAGAGAAAGCAGGATGGAACTGGGAGTGACAGTAACCTTTAAAGCTTCAGGCCTTCCAAGGCAGACAGCATCTCCTAAACACTCTCTAGCCTTCAAGATAGCCCCACCAGCTAGATACCAATTCAAAACACAACTGATTAGGGAACATTTCACACTCAAGCTTATAACTGGTAAGGAAGCTCAAAGGTCAATTAGTCATAAAAACAACAAGAAACTGGAAAGGTTCAGAATGCTGAGGAAAAGTTGAAAGGATATTCATTAAGGTCATGGGACATGCCATGAGTGTAGTAAGAGGCTGCGTCCTTCCGCCCAGCTCCCGGCCGCCGAAATAATTACACAGAAACTGTATTCATTGAAATACTGCCTGGCCCATTAGCTCTAGCCTCTTATTGGCTAACTCTCACATATTTGTTTAACCCATTTCTAATAATCTGTGTGTCACCACGAGTTGTGGCTTACCAGGAAAGATTCAGCATGTCTGACCTGGCAGGCTTCATGGCAGGCGACTCTCCCCAGAATTCCGTTCTGTTTCCTCCACCCACCTAAGGGCTGCCCTATCAAAAGGCCAAGGCAGTCTCTTTATTCAACCAATGAAAGCAACAGAAATACAGAAAGACCTCCTACACCACATGAGGATTTAGGGGATTTCTATGACACCCCTTATCCAAAATCACAAACTGATGCTTTTGAAATATGATTTTAGATAGCAGTAATTAATAAAAAGAGTTCAATGATGCTTTTTTAAACCAGCTTTTCATTTGAGTTGAGACCACTTCTCACTATGACCCCTAGGAAGTAACCATCCCTCTAAGTGGACTTCATGCTTCCTGAAATTTTCAGTTCTTCCTCCAAGTCTTGGTCAATTGAAAGAAAACATTAGCACCATGCTCATTTCTAAGAGTCTTGCTATCACTAGCCCAAATACATAACACTGCTCTGGTTAAGATGTTGTGATACTGGCCAAAAGTAACTGGGACTAGAAAAGAGTTGATTTGACTGATAGGTTATCATCCACCATGAAGAGAAGCCAAGAGAAAAGCAATAGCAAAACAGAAACCATGGAGGAACTCTGCCTACTGGCCCCTTCTCAGGCTTCTGTACAGCTGCCTTCCTCACACATCCCAGACATAACCCACCAGTGACAGCAATGCCCATCATGGGCTGCTCCATCCTGCATTAATTAGCATTCAAGAAAATGCCTCAAAGACATGCTCATGGGTGAATCTAATTAAAGCATTCCCTCAGTTGAGGTTCCCTCTTCCTCAGGTGTTGACAAGCAAGTTTGATCACCACATGGATCAATACCTATATGTTTCATGGATAGATGTCTTTCAAGCTAGCTAGTAGGTCAAAGAAAGATCCGGCTATGTCTCTAGGTTAAATAAGGCCGTGTATTAATTAAAATGAACACTAATGTAATTTGGAAGCTAGACCTCCCATGACTATGTGGAAGGAATGCTACTTTTCAGTGTGGTGTGGAGGAACCCAGTTCTGTGACCACAGTGCTTTCTCAATACAATATCAGTCTTTACGTTTGTGATTATTGAGCAGTGGGTTGTACGTATTCTGGTGCTGCATTTCAACAGTGCTAAGGTAAAATGTTGCTCCTCTGACTCCACAGAACTGAAGTGTTCCACACTAGGAGGCAGCATTGCACAGCTGGGAGGCGGGCGTGGCACAGCTTAATCAGTTCTCAACCCTCTTTATTCCATTTCATTTGCACATGAATTAAAGCTTGCTTCTTTGGGGGTGAATATGTCTCGAATTCTGGTTCTCTGTTAGGATCAGGCTGTCAAATCATCTAGGAATACTTTGCGTCCAACCAAAGTTTGTGAGAAGGAGATGCCATAATAGTTCACAGAGGTCAAATGTAAGACACGAATGTAATCTGATAACACAGGATGTTGTACTTCACATTCCAATCGGGGTTTTCATGATTTCTGTGGAGTATACGTGTTGTCTACTCAGTCTCTGTGTGTTAAGAGCTTTAATGCACTTTCATTGTGTGAGCCCACCAACTACACTTATTTGATTGACAGGCAGTGTCGTAGTTGCATTCCTGTGCTATAAGAGTGTTGGCCCCTTGCTTTCCCCATCTGATGACTTCTTACTGGACTCTCAAGATGATGCTAATTCTGAAGAAAAGGAAAAAGTCATTTCTTCAGTGATTTCTGCCTCAATTAGCTCAAATCCACCCACATTGTATGAACTTGAGAAAATTACATTCACACTAAGTCACGGAAAGGTAAGTTGTCTAGAGTTAGTTAAAATTGTTGTGCATTCAGTGAATTGGAATAAGCTTTGGTGGCATTACTTTAATTATATGTAAGTTATAGAGAGAAAGCATATTGAAAATTAAACAAAGCAGATAACGTAGTTTTGATCCTTCCTTTTCAGTGATAAGAATAGTACCCACGTTTTCCTGTTCAGTGTTTTTACTCTACCAAAGAACTACAACTCCAACACTCAACTAGTATTACTAAAAAAAAAATTTGCATTCATAGTTCTTCTCAAAGCTTCTTGTCAATGCCAATGAGTCACATGTTCAATATTCTAAGATGAAGCTATCCCCTCGTTTTGTTTTAAGTACATTATTAATTTTGGCAGTTTCTAAGCCCATAGCTTTAAGGATGTAACAATGTTATTTAAGAGCTTATGAAATGGCTCAGTGAACAAAGCCTGGCAACCCTGAATTTATCCTTCAGAACCATATGGACGTCACAGAAGGGGAAAATTGCCCTTGTGAGTTGTCTTCTAATTTCCACATGTTTAGCATGCTGTGTCATGTTAACATGCACACACACACATACACACACACACACACACACACACACACACACACACACACACACACGATGTACCCATATAACTAAACATCGTGTACTAGGAAAAGTCTCTTCAATTTTTCCATCCCATTTTCTTCTTCTTTCCCATTTGCTTTTCTCACTTCATAAATTTTTATTTACAAGTAGAATGTATGATCAACAGTAAATACACAGTGTTTTGGTCAATATCGTCTTTTTAGCATATAATTGACAAATGTTCAATAAAAAAGTAAGCATTTGCTAAATAAAGGGAGATAATGATTACCTGTAATGCTATTTTGTTTGAAATATATATTATCTCACTTATTAAAAATTATCACTCTACAAATTGAAAAAAATATGTAGCATTGCTGCAACATAAATTTCAAATCTACTACAAAAGAACAGATGTCCTGTATCAGCATTGATCCTGTGTTTACATGTTAAGCGTGGTACTAATTCTATCAGTGACATTTTAAACACAACCAAAGCAGGGCTGGTGGGTATTGTCTCATGGACGGAATGTCTGCTTTTCAGGTGTCAGATGAGTACAGGACACAGTGTGCCTTTTGGAACTACTCGGTCGGTGACATGAGGAATGGCAGCTGGTCTTCTGAGGGCTGTGAACGGACACACTCAAATGACACCCACACCTCATGCCGCTGTAGTCACCTGACACACTTTGCGATTCTGATGTCTTCCAGTACCTCCATTGTAAGCCAAGTTTGGGCTGTGTGTTCACAAAGCTGCCCATCATCCTTCATTGTCCTTGCTCTTTCTCTTCCTACCTCACATCATCAAAAAGAATGATCCTTTTATGTTTTAATGGGGGCCAACTGTAGGTTTACTGCAATTGAAAAACTTGGGTTTTTATTTTGTTTTGGTTTTGTCTTTGTTTCTTTCCTTCTCTTCTAGGATATGCATAATAAGGAATTTTCAGTTTATTTCCTATCAAGGACTTGTCTGGTCCATAACATCTATTAGGTTGCTTGTTAAAGGTACTGTCTTTCCATTGCTCTGAATCTTACAGGATATTTCTATAGGTAACCACGTTTTAGTGCCATGGTATCTAGAGACCTTTCCCTTTATAATGGGTCATTTTGATACCTGATATAATTTGGCACTTTTTCTACTCAATATATCTTTAAGAACATAAAACCACAAAGTTTTTCAAACATAAAAAATTAAGGTAAATATACTTGTAATACATATTTTCCATCAGGTCATTGATTTGCTTCCATTAATACTTATAATCCATGAAGTTTATTAAGTGTCAAAATACATTTGTTTAAAGTTGTGTCAATTATAAAGATGAAATTTCCAGAGTGTTAAGGAGTAAAAACTTCTAATCTTCATGTAAAATTAACCACTCATTTCCGTTCCAGTGCCAAATACACCATTTTGATCTTCTACTCATTCCGTTTTCTTTTACCTTTTTTTAATGTGTTTTAGATGAATCACCTCATAGACATAAGCCTTGGACTTACCACTGATAAATCTGCTTTAATTAACCATTTTCCCATTACAATGATGAATTACCTTTCCAATATCATGCAACTGATGGTGATAACATTATTCAGGCATGTACTAATATATACTATGCTTAGAGAAAAAAATTACTAATTATAGCACTGTTAGCCTGCTACATGATTTATATCGGAGTTCTCTGGATACCAAGTGCAAGTTTTTCTCATCTAAATGTACATTTTTATTTTTACATTTTATGAGCGTTTTGATTAATGCTTCCCTGAGAAGTTCGTTAGGAATTGTGGTCCCTTTGATGAGTCACTCAGCCTTCCTCTTAACGGCACTGTTATTGTTTGCCCTTAGGGAATTAAAGATTATAACATCCTGACAAGGATCACTCAGCTTGGGATAATCATCTCATTGGTTTGTCTCGCCATGTGCATTTTCACCTTCTGGTTCTTCAGTGAGATTCAAAGCACCAGAACCACAATTCACAAGAACCTCTGCAGCAGCCTCTTCCTTGCAGAACTTGTTTTCCTTGTTGGGATCAACATCAACACAAACAAGGTATGCAACCCGACCCCCAATGCTTTGTTCTCATTTTCGCTAGTGTTTTCTAACTAACAAGTCACATAGACATGAACTGTAACACAGGTCTTCGTGGATCAGACATGCCAGGTCATTGCTTATCTTTTCTAGGTTTTTATAATGCTAATATACCTAAACGATAGACTCATAAAATTCACCAACTGAAAAAAATTCCTTCATTATGTCAATTATTGGGGAAAACCAAAATTTTATACCAAAGAAACACCTGGCTTTGTATGGCCAATAAACAAGGACTAAATGGAAGTGGAAACAAAGTTAGGATTAAGAGTAAGCACAAAACAGGTGG
The DNA here is from genome assembly GCA_004026605.1 of Ondatra zibethicus. Lineage (NCBI taxonomy): Eukaryota > Metazoa > Chordata > Mammalia > Rodentia > Cricetidae > Ondatra > Ondatra zibethicus. The sequence goes on from PVIU01009239.1 coordinate 27,425, forward strand.
AGTGAACTGGGTCCTCACCAAAGACTTCCATATTTCATTAACCTGTAACTGCACAGAAGCAGGCCCTATAATGGAGTTAAACATGTAACACATTTATTAAAAGTTATACTCATGGCAGAAAATTGGAGTTTCAGACTGGAAGAGCCAACAGACAAGGTCTGACTTTAAGTGGAAGAAAAAAGGAAGAACAGTGCACTTCAAAGACATCACGGTTGCCATGGAGTCCTTTGAGGAATCCTTTACTGATCACAAGAACCTCCCTGGTCTCTAGGCAACTGGGATGTCTGTAACCCAAGGGATGGCAGTAGCCCCAGCCCTATTTTAGGGTGTGAAAAACACTGAAGTTCACACGACAGCACCAGCCAGAATTATACTGTTTTAACTTTTTATTTTTATTTACTTTATGAGTGTTTTACCTACATGAATGTATATGTACCAATTGCATGCCTGGTGCCCAAGGAATTCAGAAAAAGTCATTGGATCCCTTGGAATTGTAGTTACAGATGGTCGTGAGCCACCTTGGGAGCTGGCAACCATACATTGTAGGCTGCAAGAACCAGTGTTTTATTTTTCTTTGTTTGTTTGTTTGTTTTTTAACAATCTTATTTTACATAGCAATCCCAGTTCCCTCTCCCTCCCATCCTCCTGCTTCCCTCACCTTCTCCCCACCCCTCCCATTGATTCTTCAGAGAGGCTGAGGCCTCCCATGGGGAGTCAACAAAGTCTGTTACAACACTTTGAGGTAGGACCAAGGCCCTCCCCTCTGTATCCAGGCTGAGCAAGGTATACCTCAATAGGAATAAACTTCAAAGAGACAGTTCATGCACTATGGATAAATACTGGTTCCACTGCCAATGACTCCACAAACTGCCCAAGCCACACAACTGTCACCCACGTTCAGAGGACCCTATATGGATCTTATGCAGGTTCCCCAGCTGTCAGTCCAGAGTCAGTGAGCTCCCACTTGCACTGGGTCAGCTGTTTCTGTGGGTTTCCCCATCATGGTCTTGGCCCCTTTAAGCGCAGTGTTCTTAACCACCTAGCCATTGCTCCACTACCTATATTGTTTTAATAAGGGAAATAAGTAAGAATGCTGTGTGACCTCTCCAGTAATAGATACTACTAATTTTACTAATTACTAAATTTAGCTAAATTACTAAAATTTACTAAATTACTAATTACTAAAATTACTAATCAGGTATGGCTTTTCTATTAGTTCTTATAAACCCAACTAGAGGGGCTGGAGAGATGGCTTGCTGCTTAAAAGACTCATTGTTCTTGCCAAAGACCATAGTCCAGTTCCTGTTACCCACATCTGGTAAATCAAACCATCTGTTAAATCCAGTCTCGAGGAATCTGACGCCCCCTTTAACCTCCAAGGATACCACATGTACATAATATACAGACAAACAAGCAGATAAACAAATGCACACATTTTTATGAAGCAAATTTAAATCTAATTCCAGTCCTAAATAATAAGCAGATACTCATGAAAATGTTTAACTAGAACAAACTCAAATGTATGTAGTGACCTTACAACTAGAAGCAATTCTGCAATGGATATTTTGGTAAAATGTCCATTCATCCATTTTAAATTTTGACACTTAAAATCAAGATGCTGACTTTGTTTTGTATGGTTTAACAATAAGTTACATTCTTTGGACTTCATTAAAATGGAAAGGAAAATTATCTCCAGACAGAAGTCAGTTTAAACCATCATGTGTCCACCGAGAAATGGATAGTTTAGATGTGAAGATTCCCCAATTTATCCTAGAACATCAGTGCACAGCAATGACAAACCTCTGGACAAGCCAATAGTTTAATCTTATCCCAGGTCTGTTGACACTTCCGTTGATGAAGTGCAGTTCTTTTAGATTGGTGACAAGTAGCACATCTTAGAAACAGGACTGGTGGGACAGGAATATTTTAATGTGATCAGTCATGATGCAAAGTGGCACATTCATGAAGAAAGTTGAGATGCTGTGATAATTCGAAGGGAAATGTTGCTCACAGTTTCTTCCTTCTGTCACATTGTAGCTGGTCTGCTCTATCATCGCTGGCCTGCTTCATTACTTCTTCCTAGCTGCCTTCGCCTGGATGTGCATTGAAGGCATACACCTGTATCTCATCGTTGTGGGGCTCATCTACAACAAAGGGTTTTTGCACAAGAACTTTTATATCTTTGGCTATCTCAGCCCAGCTGTAGTTGTTGGATTCTCAGCATCCTTAGGATACAAGTACTACGGTACCACCAAAGTGTAAGTAAAATGGATTGCGAGCATGTGAAAGACACTCTTGGGTACTCGTCATATCTTTGAGAATGTTGTTTTGCTGTAGTCCATGCAACGTGTTCACTGATTTTATCTCTCACTTTTCAGATGTTGGCTGAGCACTGAGAACAACTTTATCTGGAGCTTCATAGGACCGGCGTGTCTAATCATTCTTGTATGTATATAACAACTGCTATTAGAACTCAAGGGTCAGCTATGGTCGAGAAGAAATTTCCAAAATCAGAAACTCTGCTTTGTAAAAACTGATTATGAATATTTGGGTCTGTCATTTGGTACCATTTAACATACTGAATTAGAATGGAGAAAAATACATAACTTATAAGCAAAAAGTAGCTTCCACTCATTTACTTTCTTGGGGAAAGGATAGGATTTTGCATAGTGTAAAATAAGGATGGCAGATGTATCATCTGTCTTCTCAGGAGTGGCTCTGCATCCTGAAACACTGAAAGTGTGCCAACTACTTGATAATCTAACATTTCAAATGTTTACGTTATTTAATCTTTTATCGATGATCGGTCATCTTCGAAAATTAGACCGCCATCTTCAGAGTTTTGCCGTCTTTATGTACCCTGTCATCACGAAATGATTTAGAACTAAATTGCAACATCAGAGACAAGAAACCACTACTTCTCACAAGCTGACAAGTCAAGTATTGATAGTCCTATTTCAACAAGGAAGAAGGCCTTTTAATTCTCATTGAAAGTGGTTTCAAACCTACAAATTTGGCAGGTATTATATGTTCCATTCTGAATAAAGACATTTTTATGTCGCATGAGCACTTCTGAGTGCTGAAAGTTTACAGCAGCCCTTCTGAATATAATAGTCTGTCAATGAGTCAGGGAGGTCTGATGAGATGCAAGAACAGGACAAATTGTTATAACAACAGCTGTGGCAATATTTTGGACAACTTTGTCCCATACTATTTGGCCATAAACTACTCTCTGTTTTCCTTTTTCTCTCCTTTCTCTTGAATCTTTTATGGTCATGAGGGAACTGCTAAGTAGAAATGGCTTCATATACAAGCTCGTCTTGCTGGTGATATGAGTAAAAATCAAGTACATTAAAAATTATGCTTCCTTCTGACAACATTGATTAATCAAGCAAATATTTTTAAACTACTGGCTAAATATCTACCTCAATTATTTGATCTAATATAATTTATTGCAGCCCCAGTATTATAGTTCATGTCATAATACAGATCAAGTGGTGTCCTATTCCTACAGCACCATTGGTGGTTTTATGTGAGAATTTCATGCGAAGACATTTTACTTGTTCTGTTCTACTAATTTCTTCTCAACAAGGCAAGTGAATGTTCGGTAAACAATAATTCTCCATGCTTAGAAGAAACATGGAAATTTAGTAATTATGCTGAAAACAGGAAGAAAAGAGGCCATGTCTCTCCAGAGCAAGATGGGGTGGTAGTTCTCTTAAGTCATGTTTTAAAGCTACTTATAAATGGAGAGAGATACCGCAGAGTGGATTACTCAGACTCTGCATGGGCAATCTAAAACTGAATTCTGAAAACTTTCCAAAGTGTAAATAAACGCCTTCACGATGTTCTAGCTTGGAGTGAGCAGTTCACCTCTTTACAGTCCTAGCATGCTGATCTTTCCTAGATTAACCAGAAGGTGGGGTTCTTCAGAAACAAAATAGTCTAGTTATTGTGTCTTATGAAATGTCCCAGACCATTAATTAATACATCAAAGTGAATTAGTTAATTCTAGTCATCCTGTCTCTGCAGCCACACTTGCATATTTTGATAGTGCAATGATATAACATGGTATCAATTGAAATGTTTCCTCTTGCCACAGAATAGTTTTTTGCTCAATGATTAATTCAAAGAAACTGTGTAGCAGTCATATTCTTCTTGACCTGTGTCTCCACATATTTTTTGTACACAGTAGGGCAGCAAATGTCTCAATATAGATAGTTTACAGTTAGAAGTCCTTGGCCACAATGGAGTGCAATGTTTCTAGAATTTTTTGTTTTTGCTACCAGTGTTAAGGAAAGATGGCGGTCCCCCAAGAACAGTAGGGCATAGTGAACACACTTTTATGAGCTCACTCTCTCCTAGTTGGAAGCCACATGTGAGCACAGAGACCACCACCCACTTCTGATTAAGGTTTCCTGTGGGCTTCATGCTTCCTAGAGTGCAAAATAGGGCAGAAGGAAAAGAATTATCATGCAATATTCCTAAAATGAAAGAAGGGGAAACACATAGAAACATCAGCTCTTCTACAAACAGAGAGATACATCTAGGTTTAGTGGTGCATGACTCTAATCTTAGCATTTGAGACACGAATAGAGGAATATCAGGGCCCCATAGTCATTTTCAGCTATAGAGCAGTTTCAGATCAGCCTGTACTAAAGAAGAAGATCCTGTCTCAAAATAGAACATGAGAAAAGAGAAAGGAGAAAAGGAAGAAAGGAAGAAAGGAAGGAAGGAAGGAAGGAAATAAGAAGGCAAGAGGGAAAGGGAAAAAAGGAGAGAAAGAAAAGGCAAGTGAAATAAGAGAGAGGGGTCACATGCTCTCCAGGTCAAATGAGGGGGCAAACAACTAATAGAAAGTGTCGAATGGATATATGGTTGCTTCTCTCTGATGATTAAAAGGGACCAGTGTAGAAATGGAGTACTATAAATGCCTATGTATAAAATATACATGGAGGTCATCCTATAAACCAAAATAAATAATTAAAGAATCAAAGAACAAAACTAAAGGGATATCTTGAAGGTTCCCCCTCACAGTAGGTGGCCAGACCCTTCTGTTCTAAATAAGGAGTCAGTGGACCTGAACAAGAAATACACAGACTGCAAGACCCAATCATACTACCTCCATAGTCCTCTACAGGGAGTTAAACCACATGGACACATTGAGTAGAGATTCCCTTATGTATGGAGTTCAGCTATTCAAATTTTATCATTTGCCATTGGGGGACAGCCAACATCTATTCATTGGAAAATCACCGGGAATGTTTTGGTAGGAAGACATACTGAATCCTATAATTAATTTCCAAATGATAGAAAAGCGGCATAGTCCTGAGGATACTGTAACGCAGAGACAGTTTACCAGTGACTCCTCTGCCTTCAGGAGCTCCAAAGATGGCTGATGGCACTAGTGGAGTGCAGGGCCAGCAGGCCATTATACTCTCTCAACCACCTTGACTAGAATGGAGAACACTGCTTGCAGAGACAGCAAAAGCAGGTTTTGTACTTATGTGAAACCGGACAGGGTTTAAATGTAAACTTGGGTTGCTGCCCAGCAGCTTTGAGCCTGTGGGATTTCTCTTGAAAATGAGCAAAGAGCAGATCAAGAAACAGCATTGAAACCAGGCACCATCATAGGCTTTTTCTTCTGAGTATTCAAGAATTAACTTTCACAACAGTATCACCCTGGTGTAAACTGTTACTTCTAACTAACAAACTAAACTAACTAGTTACCAAGCAAATAAACGTATCTAGTTCTCCACTTTAACAATCAGACTTTTTCTATCCCCCACTAAATTTCTAGTCTTAATAATGTCTTTGCTTTACAAATTACTAAGTACATAGTACTTTGATACACAAGGCTAGTACTTAATATTCAGTATCCTTAGATATCCTATAGGTTTATTATCCCACTGGAGTGTTTAGAAAATGAGATCTGAAAATGAAGAGTGAGTCGCCTAAGTCACTCACAGCTCCATAAGTAGGACCTGAAACTATTTCTTTCCCTTATGTAGACCACAGTTTTCATTTTTCTTGGCTATTCTGTAATTGCCTTCTGATCTCTTTTTCCTAGCGTTTCATCTCATTTTGGGATAGACTGAGCATAAGCATAAGCTCATTGCCTACCATCTTGACCTTAGTGCTGACAGTTCTTCTTGGCTATACAAGCCAAGCCCAGGGAGTAACAATGGAGGTCTTGGAACACACGTCTCTCTTCCTGGTTTCAGCCTCATCCCACCATACCTCTCCATACCACTGTCTTCATCCTTGTGGGGACACTTGCTTGATATCGGCGTTTTCTGTGAAGGTCTGCTTTCAGGAATGCCTAATCGGTGCAGACTCATGGGAGCCTTCCCACACTTGGAACTATTCTATTTGTCTAATGTGCTCCCATAACATTTGGATTCTAATCCTCTGCTGTATCATAAACACTTTACTTACTGCTGTCTATACTTTTAGGCAACCCTAGAACACAGAAGTATCTACTAAGTCCATAGCAATCATTTTTGAATTTTAATCAATTTTCAAATAAAACTATAATAAGGCATGAAGCAGCAAGAAAGGTCATGTGGTCTGTCTTTGGGTAGTTGATTGCTCTGTGTCCTAGAATTCTAAAGAATAAATGAAGAGAGTCATACCAGAATAACTCAACAATACAATGATAAATAGCATTTATAAATACCATGTATAAAGTATCCATTCTTTTGCAGTTAAAAAAGAAAAAATCCAAAATTATTCAAAAGCAAATTTTATGTTATGACTCTCCTTACCTTTTGTGCTAAAAAGTCAAACAAAAAAGATATTTTGGAAACAGTATTTCCAAAGCCCCAAATCATATGCATTAAAATATGTGTGATCAAATACAACCCCATGCGCATATGTGTGCCTGTGCTGATCCTAGCTGTTGAAATGTTAGTGAATATGTCACAGCATTTAATTATAACAAAATATAATATATGTGCCTGCTATTATCTAGTTTGTGGTTTAAAGTACATGCTGCCAAAAAAAAGTTAACTAAAATAGAGAAAATAAAATAGAAACTTAACAAAGATAAATAATATGGTTTCTAGAATAAAGCAAAGTGTAAGTTAAGTTTTACATCGCAATGGGTTATTGATGATGATGGTTTTATGGCCTTAAATGATGCACAGGCCACGTCTGAGTTATATGGATGCTGTGGAACCATTCACAGCCATCATCTTACATGATGCCCTAAATGCCACCTTTAATGTCACTTGCTAATGTTTTAAGAATAGAGCTCAAGGGTATGCTAGGCTTGATGTCAGAACATGTAATTCCTTTGAGACAAAATATAAATGAGAAATAACTGATTTATTTCAGCTATGGTACCTTTTGCTATTGAAGATATGTTGTTTCACACGCATACTTAACATTTAGTCTGCTCCGATAAAGTGTTAAATGCTAAGATATTTGAACAGCCATGTTTCTCCATTGATTATACAAAAGTTTTTTCTTAGATATTAACTTATTAATATGATGGATCCCTTGAGTTCAGAAATAAGAAACCTGTGACGCTGTTGATTCTACCTAAGAATCATGTCATTTAAAAATTTAACATTCTGACTACACATGAAAGGATCCACCATGCTTTTGAAAGAAAGATGGATGGGAAAGAGATTTCTAAGTCTTTGGGAAGAAGAGCTTCAAGCTAAAGATAATTTCCATATTTTTTTCAATATTTTTAATCTTTAATGTTGAGTTCTTTTAACCAAACCTATACAAGCCGTTAGATTCAAGTAAACAAATAAAAAAAGGAGTATACAAAAATTGGATCACTTTTAAATAGAAATTGAATGTTCCTATAGACATATGCCCAGTTATTTAACAGTAGGATTTTCTTTGCTTTTTTTTTCTTTAGTTTTTTTTCAAGACATGGTTTTTCTGTGTAGCCCTAGCTGTCCTGGAACTAGCTCTGTGGATCAGGCTAGCCTCAAATTAACAAAGATCTGCCAGCTTCTACCTCCCGAGTGCTGAGATTAAGGGTGTGAGTCACTACTGCCTGAATAAGATTTTCTTAATTGAATCAAATACTAAATAATCTATGTGCACAAAAGGAATTTTCTGTGTTTTTTTATTGAAAATAGAATCTTTCCTCCACACAACACATCTAAACCACAGTTTTCCCTTCCCCTACTCCTTCCAACTCCCCACCTCCCTTCTTCCCCAGATCTACTCCCCTTAAGTCCCCCTTCAGAAAGGAGCAGGCCTTCAAAAGACAGCAGCAAAACACAACAAAACAAGACACAATAATACAAGGCAGAAGCCCTCCTCATAAAGAGGCTTGACAAGGCAACCAAATAGAAGGAAAGAGTCCCAAGATCAGACAAAAGAGTTGGAGAAACACCCACTGCCACTCTTAGATGTCAGCTATAACATATACACGGAGGATTGGGTGCAGACCCAGGCAGGTCTGCATGATGGCTGCTTCAGTCTCTGTGAGCCCATATGAGCCCTACTTAGCTGACTCGATGGCCCATGTTCTTGCGGTATCCTACATCCCCCCTGACTCCTACAATCCTTCCTCCCCCTCTTCCACAGGGTTCCCCAAGGTGTTACATTCACCCCACCCACATACCACTCAGGTTTGTAGCATTCCCCTTCTGGTATGTCCTTCTGTCTTTAATCTCCTAGCTCCTTTTGAAGAAATGCTAATTAAAAGTACTGAAAATGAATTATTCACCTAACTCACACAAGATAGGACAAGATAGGACAGGTTCTGAGATGTTACTATATTTTGAATTTCATGATTGTCCAAGATTGAGAAACATATAAATACCATAAAACTGTATATTCCACATTACACCTGCACTCCCTGTAATGGACTACTGTTGCAGAACTTGGCATCATCATCTATACTCCAAGAAGACATACTTGTTCTCCTATTCTGGAGAAAACAATTAAAGTGGCCAAGTTAGGTATAGAAAGCAAATAAAGGAGCTCTATTTCCTGTGGTCACATTGGGAAGAAGAATGAAGAGATCCAGTGGTCAAAGTGACATTAGAGTTTCAATAGGAGACCAAGAATATGCACATCTCTGCAGTCCCTGTCATGGCGTGGTCATCATTTCCCTGACCCATCCTTGTCTCTGTAAAGCCGTAAATCTTTTATTGGAGAAGGGTGTTTTCACACAGGCTGGCCCAGGCTTTGCTTTTCCCAGCATGGCATAGCTGAGGAAATTCCTTTTTCTTGATTGCCTTTGTATTGATAATTTTATACTTAAAATATCTCTTTAGAATATATATATATAATCATATACATCTACACGTCTGTGTGTGTGTGCGTGTGTGTGACACACACACACGTACTTCTGTCAGGTCATTTATGCTTCCTTCTTTATCTTTACTCTGTATTCTAACAGAAGATTATTCTGTTGTATGTATGTACACACTCAATTGCAAACTAAGAAAAAAACCTGGAATTACCTGTATCCTACAGTATATCATATCTGTCTTTCCTCATTAGAACCTACAATTTTACCATTTCTATGCTTGCTTATTATGAGTGTGTATTTAAAACTTCCCTAAGGATGAATATTTGCTTCCAGCACTTCCTTATTAAAAAGCAGTGTTGCATAAAAAATCCGAGTCCCACCACAGCTGCATATCCATTAAGACAGTCTTAGGAAGCATATCATGGAGGTAGAAATGCAAGTATGTGCAGGTTTTAAAATTTACATAATTATCTTGTAGAACAATTATGTGAATTGATTTTTTATCTTGCCAATAATATATGAGAACGTTTTTATTCTAATATCTATGCCAATACTGGGTATTATTACCTACTGTGGTGTCAACATCATGATGTTAGAATAAATAAAGACAAAAAGAAAGGATTACTATAGACCAATTATGACTGGACTCTCAGGAGAGTCCCTTTGTACTTGTAAGATAATACCGTAGAAATTGGGGTTCCCACTTGGGGTTCTTAGCCTCATTGCTAAGGAATTCAAGAATGGACTCAAACAGAAGCTCAAGGAAATTTTAATAGAGTTTACAAGAAATACTGCAGCACACGCGAGTTATAAATCTCAGCAGCAGCCTGGAGGTAAAGGATAGAGTTGAGAAGGGAAAGGAAGAAATGAAACAGAAAGGAAAAGAAAACAGAAACAAGAGAGTCAGGAAGGAGCGGGGAGGGGAGGGGAAGGAAGAGAGCAGAGGAGAGGAGAGCAGAGAAGAGGAGAGAAGAGGAGAGGAGAGGAGAGGCTGGGAAGGGAGGGGACGGGAGAGAAGAGGAGAAGGAAACTGAGAGGAGTTCCTCTTCTTTAACACATTTTAAGGTAGACCTGCTCTCCTAATTGGTGGTCTTTTGCACAGGTGATTACCCTGCCAAACTGGGATTAATGCTTAACAGAGGAGGTACTGGCTTGGCTCCACATAAAGTGAGATTCCACTCTTTACTGTAACACAAGTTTGTTGAGCACTGGACAAAAAAGGCTTTCTTTATTGTCACTCTGTCCAGGGCATTGTGGGAGTTCGCATCACCTGCAGGTCCCACTCCCCAGATTCCAGTAGTGATACTACCTTCAGAAGACAACCCAAAACATCTCTAGAGTCAATAGTCTCCTGCAGACCATATCCCATGTTTCCTTCACTGGGAACTGCTGCTAGTCTAGACTGGACAGTTAACACTAGAGCTCAGTCATGAGAAATTGCAGTCAAGGAGTAGGCGCTGAACATAAAATAACCACACTAAAGCTCTACTAAGAAATGCTACTAATTTTTAATTTTAATCTTGTGACGATTGAACCACCATTTTTATTGAAAGTTTCAATTTAGTGCCTACACGTCTTTTGTTCCAACTTCCAGTGATGTCTGGGGTTTAAAGCATTCTAATAGCCCAGTCCCTCTGTGTACTATATTAATAAGTAGTTCAGTGTCTGCAACATTGTGTTTCTTTTTCATATTATTCTGGCCTCCTTGAACAATAGATAGCTAGAATTTTTTAAAGAGACGAAGTGGAGGGCCCATTTTCTGAAAGGTAAAAAGCACAATATAAATGATGCATTGCTGGTTTTCGATATGTTCTCATAGATAGGAGCTGTATTGTTACTGAAAACACCTTCAAAGATAATCTTTTGGGACTCACTGGAGAATTTCAAAAAGAGTTAGATAAACTTGTAAAAATTAGAGATAAAATCAAATGTTTTTTAAAAGTACCTCGAGTCTCTCAAACCCAATTATAAAGAATTGTCTAAAATGCAATGCTGATCGCAAATGCTCCCTTGGGAGCATCCTTCTGCAGGGTCTACGGTGTAGCCCAGAAGAAGAAAGCGCTAACAGTGTTGGTAGGTCCACATAGTCATTAGAATTAGTACTTGGTGTGCATTAGCATAATCTTTTAATCTTCACAAAACCTTTTAATATGTCTCAGTTGATCCTCGCAGAAGCTTCTGCAACACATGAAAATAAAAATAGAAACAGCATTTGGTAGATCAGATTTCACAAGAATTTTGCACTCTGGTACTATAATCTAGACTTATCTGTTTAGAAGTGCCTAGAGGGGTTCTACTATTTATAATTTAAGAAGCAGATAAATTTCTGTAAGTGGATTGATTACAATAAAGCAAATCATTTATATTATCTTGAATCTAAGTCATAAAACCTTCAAGAATTTGTTCATGATGAATTTTTAAAAAATTGTTTAATTTAGTCAAGAGACAAGTACATATTCTGCTCACTCTCTGAGGGTAGCGCAGGGCACTTGAACAAGCCCGTCTGCAGCTAAGCAATGCCCGCTCCAGCTGTGGACACTCTATTGCCATCTTTTTTGCCTTCACATTGTTCTTGGGATCGAGTCAATAACCTTGCACAGGATTTCTTCTAAGAGTAGCCTATTAGTTTATCTCCAAACCATGGAACCTTCTGAGAGTAATAGTGGCCTTTAAAAATACTTCAAATTAGTGTTTTTGTGTAGGGAACCTACAAAGCAGCTCTGTTCCAAAATTATTTTTTAAATTGTGTCTTTTGGTCTTTTTATATAAAAAAATTACTTGTAGTTAAATGTAAGCGGAGACTCCACATCAGTTAAATCCTATGTGATTGACCATAATAGCCCTCCCAAGTCTCTGTTACTAAACTACCAGTGTCTGAGTATGTTTCTGTGAACTTGGTAACTACCTTGTACAGGCATAGTATAAGGAAATAGAAGTGGGTGTTGCTCATGCCCTTCCATGCATGTTGAATCACATGCAAAGGAATGTACATTGCATATGTGACTTGCACAGGGTACCCCTGTAGATACAGCAGAAGCTGGAAGTAGACTGCCTCAGATCTCTCTTAGTTTACCTCAATGTAATTTACATGGAATGCCAACCTGAAAAGAACACGGCTCAGCAGTCCAGGAAAACAATGGCATGCAGACCCTTTTGATAGGACACATCGCATCTTGTAACCCACCTGGTCAGGTTTCTTACAGTGGCTCTCAATGCTTAACTACATTGACTATTGGGCATGTCACCTCTGTCCCTGCACTGCATCCTCTCTCTACATATGGAATCGCTTTGTCTCAACTCCTTCTCATCTCTTCTCCTAGTTAAGCCCACTTATCTTGTGTACTTCAGTTCAAAAATTGCCTAAAGGAAGTCATGTCTAACTTATCGGCCTATGGTAACTATTCTGCTTATGCTTTCAAAATGAGAAGTCTGTATTTTCTTCTTGTGAATCCTTTCCCCAATTCACAATGTGTGTAAGTTCTTTAACTATCTGATTCATGACTGGTCAGTACTTATCTTCTTCGGGTGACTTTAAGGTCTGTGAAAGGAAATTATTGTGGCTTTTACTACACTGTTTTGTTCTTAAGGCTGAGCATGCAGCAAACACTGAAGTTATACTGTTGAGGAAGTGAGTGATACAGTAAGATGAATTTGTTCAAACATGCTCATTCTTTTCCCACAGAGGAAATGGAAAGAAAGAAACCAAGCATAACACTTGGAAACTCTCCCTAAAATCTGTCACGTTTACTTTGCTTTCTTCTTAGGAAGGATTATTGTCTCTGGCCAGGGAGCCTGTCTATGGTGTGTTTTCACTAAAACATGCAATGTGGTGTTTCAAATTCATCTGAACAAAGTAAGGTCCTGGCTAGGCAGTGCCAGAGGTCTCAAAGGCAGCATGATTAGTGAAGGAAGCATTTAGGGGGGCCTTTCTGTGCCCTGCATCTCTAGTACAGATATGAGATAGTGGCAGTAACTCTACAACAGCATTACTGCAAACGGCGTTAGAAGAATATGAATATCATTTGGAAAATATTATAATTTGGGAAACAATTTTATATTATTTTCATTTTACCCATTAGATTAAAACCCAGCTTTCCAGGGGTGGGACACTAGAGAAATGGCCCAGTAGTTAAGAATGTGTACTGCTCTTCCAGAGGACCTGAGTTCAGGTCATAGCACCCAAGTCAGATAATTCCCAGGGGATCTGACATCTTGAGTCATCAGGAGCACCTACATTTATGTATGCAACCATACATGTAATTAAAAATAACAAAAAAATCTTTAAAAAGTTTAGTTTGGAAATGATTTGAATATTATATCTTTGAATTTAATTATGCAAAGTGTGTCTTAAAGTCTAATGAATAGTCAAGTAACTGTACAAGCTTATGTAAAGTGCTGTTGTTTCTACTAACCTCCAGCCATATTTTATTCTGCAAGTGTGTATCCAAGGAGAACTTTTCATTTCTGAAACGGAAAAGAAAGAGAAGTCACTGTACATCTTCTCTTCTGCTGTGACATTGAAATGAACAATTGTGGTAGCTTCACACCCAGCTTTTCTCCTTCACCGCCATTTCCATGGACTATGACTAACTACAGTTAAAACCAGCTACAAAAATGAGTTTATGACATCCACTTATAGTCACAAGGGTCACTTTATCCTCCAGTTTACAAATATTCCATTCTCTTCTCCCTCCTTTTATTTTTATTCTAATTTAAATTAATAAAATATTTTAAAACCAAAAACCTTTAGGTGTAAAAATATTTCTAATGGAAACATGTCAAAATAAAAATAATTCCCTTATTGTCAAAAATAATCATTGTTAGAATAAAATTTTAGCCATAGCAAAGGAGAGAGAGCCTTTAATCAACTAACATAGGAAATCAGCTGAGGTGGGAGGAGGAAATAGCCTAATAAAGAAATATTCCAACAACTGTATTTCAAAAGCTTTTAGTTGTGCCTTATCCTTGTATCCAGGCCTCATTAAAGAGCATGCATCGTAGGTCCGCACATCTTCCTGATAGATGTCAAAGTGAAGATGCCCCTTGTCTACCCATGAAGTCCAGGAAGGGGAATTGCAACCTTGGCTACCACTCTGCACCCTTTCCTGACTCAGTTCTTACCAGAGCATCACTGTCTTCTGAGAATTTACCATGTGCCGGTTTTCATTGCTTTCACTCTGGCATTTAAGGACCATGTGCAGGGTCTAGAGACTGTTCTGCAAATATTTCCTTACTTTGCTATGCTGCAGCTTCATTACACTTTGATGATTTGTGTGTCTGGTTCTACTGTTATCTTCCAACAATTTAATGTTAATGAGAAACTTTTGTAGTAAAATCATCAAGATGTGAGACAAATTATGATTATTTTGCACATTTGTTCAGTTAATTGTTCAGTTATTTGGCACATTTGGTCAGTTGATGGCTTTTTTATACAAACGATTAAGGTAACTTGAGTATAGAATATCAATGTTAATTAATTTTAATTTTTTATTTCACATAACATGCGAATATTGAGCCTGTTATATTCAAATCATTATTCCTGACCTTGAGACTCTAAAAATAAAACTTAGAAGCAGTGCTTTTTTCTCACAGGTCATGAATTACAGACGAAGAGCCATTACCGATTCACTATTTGTTGAACTCTATTTGTTGAGTACAATTCAAAGAACCTTACACTAACTGCATAATTTTATTCAGACAAAAATCTGTAAGATAAACATTAATATTGCTCAGGTTTTTGTATTAAGAAAGCAAAATAAAGAGAGCCTAACAAATTGTCTGGTTGGTCTTAGGCCTGGAATTGGACTTCCAATGCTGCTCTAGGAGCCATGCATCCTTAGTGGAAGTTTCGTCCTCCATAAGAAAGTGAACACTTTAGGGAGTGAATCCTCACATCTAGAAAACCCTACACATTTACTGATTGATGCACGTTGCCTTACACTACATAGAGTATGTAGGTTATGAAGCATTCTTGAAAAGATTAAAGAATTAAACATGAAAGAAAAATATTTCATACATTTGATATATACTCCATTATATTTAAATTTTACTGTCTGAAAATAGCATCTTATTTTGTTATAAATGCAGCAACTAAAATATATAAATAAGAAGAGTGTGTTTTTCTGCTACTGTTTTGTGCTTGGGTTGAACTCAGAGTTTTGTTCTTACCTAGACAAGCCTCTGAGACAAATTCCTATTTCTGCTTTATTTAGGACACTCCCTCAGTTTCAGCCTCACAAACATGTATTTAATGCTCATGTTTCAGTGACTGTTCCAGTACCCCTCCATGTGATGTTGTCTTCTTGTGTCTGAAATATTTACTGAATTTGCTAGCATTACTTAAATTTGTAGGAAGAATGCACTTAAATTTGCCACTAGATTTTCTTCCATGTGTTGTTTAAGTTAACTTGCTATCTCATAAATAATAGCTCTTTTCTCCAATAGAACAAAATGTTTCAAATGATTAATTAGGAGGTCACGTGTAAAGACACTTCTAGACATGTATTTGACATAAGAGAAGGTATGTATTGAACTAAATATTGTGTAATCTTAAATACAACTAGAAAATGAATCTAAATTTATGTCCCATAATGCCTTCTCAACAATTAAACTCATTGTATCAAATGTGATCAGATCTGTAGAGAGATCAAGTTGCTTGGCTTGTGAGAACTCTTGCAACCTGGCTGGCAAAACTGTTAACTCTAGAAGCAGGGAAAATGTTCATTTGATATTTTCTCATGTGTGTATTTGTTATTGGTTCTGTTTGACCACAATGCCCTCTGAGCATGTAAAGTTCACTGGTGTGTGTTACGAAGAGCACTTATTAAAGGTAGATAATGTGACCCAAACACCCATGTACACACCTTATAATATGTTGCAGTAGAGAGAAAAGCAGCAGAGGGTGAACCTGTTACCTTGAGGAACAAAACTCTGAAGAACACTCCTGTTTGACCTGTGCCTTCAAACTGCCCAGAAAACATGAAGGCAACGGAGATACTCCCAGTTTAAGTGTGAACACTTAATTATCCTTAGAAAATTATCAGTTGCTGCGCTTAGATTCTGTTTAGACTATTTTCACATCACACATCCACATCCACACACCAGTAGAACAAGCAAAACATACTCAGAGTGTGCCGAGTAGAAAACCCGTTGACACACTCTCTGAGCCCTGAAACCTAGTGGACTCCTGCCTTCAGGAGAGGACTGCTCTCTCTGCATGTGTCCTGTCTCGGTCAGCAGGCTCCATCATGTTTTGACCAATTTGAAGAAGCATGAACCAATAATGAACCAACATCAATGTATGTGTGAATGACCTCTTCAAGTCTTATTATTGCCTTAGTGTCTCCTTGTTGGTTTTTATCTGCAGTTTGATAGTTTTATAAAATATTTGATAGCATAAACTCTGTAACCTATTAGGAATGAGTTTTGCCTCTGGTCCTTCCTAGTCATAATCTCAGGTGAATTATTAAGCCTCTTTGTAATTCTGGTGTCCTAAGTGGAAAACAAATTTAATAAAAGCATCGTTAGTTATAATTTTATAATTGTAATAGAAGGAGAGAGAATTAAGACGTCATGGACAGGGTCACATTGTTCATGAGCAATAGTCACTCAATGAATATTGATGTTTAAAAGGTATTTTTGTCAGATTTCTTGAATCTCAGCTTTACAGTCATTTATAAGTACTTGTAAAGTGATACATTATCCCAGATCAACTCTTCATCCAAGTACATTTCCCAGCAGGCATTGCCTACTGGGAAAACATTGTTGTCTATTACGTGTCAACCTCAAGAGATTCGTGTAACATCAGAAAACATGCATTGTCCCAGAGTGGTCTGTTGTTGGTGATCTTCTCTTGGGATGTTGTTTAGAGCCCTCTTGAATGCACCCATTATGTTTGCCGAGGGCTTCAGATGTTCCAATGTGTTTGAAACTCAACAGCTGTTTTTGTTATATACTTGTACATTGTCCTTCCTTTTCTCTGTTGTCTAATCTCTTAGGTCAGCTTTGGAATCTCAGTGGAGGAATAGCACTTAACTCTGTAGATATTCCCGAGGTAGCTATTCTGAGCCAAGCACTAAACCAGATGGAGTGCACAGTGTTGTTCTAGCCTATGTGGGAGAGAGGTCATTCAGTTGACTTCACAATGTTGAGACCAGGGCAGCACACACTGTGATGTCATTGTGTCTGTGAACTTTCAGCAAACTTTCACTTCTTTTTATCACAAAGATTTGTAGATTTCATTCCTATCCATTACTTTATTTATTTAGAAACAAGATCTCATGTAGTCAAGCCTCATTATGTAACTGAGGAAGGCTTCGGTGTCTAATCCTTCTGCCTCCTGTTTGACATTATTACAAGTGAGTTTATGTGAGCTATGGAACCCAGGATTTTGTGGATGCTAGACAAGCACTTTGCTAATTGAATCACAAGGCCAGCCCCTAATGATGACTTTTTAACAAGGGTGTTGATCAGTCCAATTCATTGCTTCCTGGCATAACCTTCCTATGTATCATGAGGCATTTCCAAGGCGAAAACATGCCACCAAGTCTATGTACATTCTTTCCAGTATTCAGGACTTTATGTCCTTTTACCCACTTCCTAATTTTGGAGAACGTGGGAAGTCTTTTAACATACATGTATGTTGAGACTCTACAACAGTATCTGAAAATTTACCCCCTCAAACTTTGACACACTTTTTTACACTGTGAAAAATTGGCCTCTGTGGAAAGGGAAACAGCCTTGGGATTTCCTCTAAGATGTCCTATCCTCAGTGATGCAAGAATTTGGGGTTGAATTTGAAAGCTTGTAAAAATCAGGGTCAACCTGCAAAATAAACTGCATCATGCTAATTAAATTTTAGATAAATAATGAGTTGTGTGTGTCCCAAGTATTGCATGGAGCACACTTACACAAAATGTGCATTGTGTTTCTGAGATTTAAGTTAGCAAGTAACACGTATATTTAGCACCCCAGGCAATGCTAGGAATCAAAGTATAGCAAAAAAGAGACTGGAAGGAACTAGAAAGAAACAGCTGCATGGGTGGCAGTGCAGAGGAAGTCAGTTATTAGTATAATTCATCTTAATCATTTGATTTAAGAAATATAGGAGTATAATTTACAAATAATAAGCAAGGACAACTTTATGTAATTGATTATCATTAAATACATAGAACATCAATATAAGCAGGAGATAATGATAAATGATTGTATATTGTATCTGTCAATTTTTACTTAAATATAATTAATAATCATCCATAATCATAGTATCTTTCATTATATATGCTAAATGTACATACATGATACATATATACATGTACATACATATATATGTATTATACAATATACATACCTGTAGATTTCCACCTTTCTTTGTCTTCATTTTCATTGGTGCCATAAAAATGACCAAAGGTTTCAGCACACCAAACGCACTTGTGTCTCACAGGTCCATGCTTCATAAGTCTGTGTAGAGTGTTGGTCAGCTGCCTCTGTTCTAAGAATCTGTCTGTCCTGATTTCAGCCCTACCAGAGGCTCCAGGGGAGAGCTTCTTTCCATGTCCTTCATGTTCTTGGTAAAGCTCAGTTCCATGTGAGTGCAGGACTGAAGCCCCAGATCCTGGCTGGCTGTGTGAAGGGGCTGCTCTTGCTTGTTGGGGCTCTGCAGAGATCCTCACACATAGCCCATTTGTCTTGCAAGCCAGCATCTCTGCCTCCATTTCTCTACTGGGGTTTCCTCTTTCTTGCTTTCTTTTCTCTAGACTTCTTCCTTCATCAAGGCTCACACAATTAGACAGGGCCTAATTGTATTATTCAAGGTCATCTGTTTATCTGAGAGGCTACAACCTTTGTTCTACCTGAAGCATCATTGTGTGTGTGTGTGTGTGTGTGTGTGTGTGTGTGTGTGTGTGTGTGTGTGTGTGTGTAGCATACTCACAGATTAGGACTACAGTATGAAAAATCTTGGGAAAACATTCTGCTTACCACACACCACAGTTTTTCTGATACAGTGTATAATTGACAATTTAATTGAGGCATTTTCAGAGATTATTCCATCTGGGAAAAAGAACAATAAACATAAGATTGAACAGAAGACAAGACTACAACCCTTTGATTCTACTGCTTCATCATTTAGAAGGTGGTCTACAGTTTGGAAAGAAATAAATGCTTTATATGGATACTCAGTAGTTGAATAGAAACCTGTGTTTATTCAAGACATAAGCATGTTTGTCTGGTGCCAGTTAATTTAAAGATATTAAAACTGTTTGAAAGGACATGTAAGTTGTAATCATGACACAGCCTTAAATGAACCTGATTTTATTTGATATAATGAAAAATTAAAGTATGAGTCTAAAAGTGCTGCAAGAGAAATTTTCCCATTCTTTTCCATGAGATTTGGCATCAGCATATAAATGGCTTCATCAATTATTTAGAAAAGACTAAGAAAATGAAATAACTGGTTGAGATGCTGCATTTTGAACTGTAGATTCAAAGCCCTTTGGTTGAAGGTATCCGAAGGTCCACGTCCTTCAGAGTTCTTTCTTGCTCTCTTCTCTGCTCACCTACTTAAATTTCCTTTTAGTAAAAAATTTAAAAGATAAAAAGACTGCTTAAGAAGTTTTTTCAATAGAATGTCAAACAGAATGTATATTTCAAACACTGAGATACTGACGTTAAAAAATAGATTACTGTGTAGACAAAGACCACTTACAAGGGCAAATGATGGTAACCTTAAACTAACACTTTCTCTTCAGTGTTAATTGCTCATGACATTGATTACACACATAGCGTTCTTTCTTCTCATCTGTGCTCCAACACACAGTCATAAACCCTAGAGTTATTTCGGTTTGCCATCTAGGGTTTGTTTCTAGTTTATCTCTGTATAGGTATCCTGGGTTCTGTGGTAGCAATCTAAACTAGTCTAAACTTTAAGGCAAAAACTCAACAATGAATGTCCATTTATAGGTCTTTGGCCCCTGTGCATTTATGAAACTAACATTTAAGTAAAAATGACAAAGTAACCATAACTGACAAAACTACGAAAGCCAGGTCTTTATGACTGTATCAGAATCATAGCTTACAAGACCTTCAAATAGTTTAGGTAGATGCTAATGAGAAAATGAAAATATTCATTAAGATTAATATGAACGTTTTTCTTGTATTTAAAAATTACTCAAGCTCTCAATTCCATAATAACCATATAAATTTCACCACATAATCATAGTGATAATAACGTAGTCCCAACTATTTAACCCAAAATGCCATTGTCTACCTATCATCTGATCTCAAGGTGGGTTAATAACAAAGGTTTTCTTGCTATCAGAAGTTTTGAATTCATTCATGTTAACTTGTTTTAAGGCACTGTTTGTTACCTTAGCTCAGACCCTTTACACTGATTGGCAATGTATTCTCATAAAATATATCCCCATTTCATGTAAACTGTAGATTAAATGTTGCTTCCTACCACACATACATGAAGCCATATGCCTTTGGACACCTTTAAATGATACTGAGTATTTTTATGTGGTTTATGGATCAATAGAAAAATCACTTAAAGAAATTTATATATTCATGGGTAGAAGAATGAACATATAATTTTCAGAAGTAAATGCTGCTGCACAGTATGAGCCAATGTAATGTTGAAATTGTAAGCTTGAATACCTGAAGAAACATCCAAGTTATTTGAAAAACACTATTACTCTGGCTGGAATTATCAATTTTTAAAAATAATTTTAACTTTACCTGCAATTTTGCCTTTACATTTAATGTATCTGCAGTGCAGTACTTGAAGGCTGAGATATGAGGATACTGAGTTCAAGGCTGGTCTAGTCCACAGAGTGTGACCCTGGTTCAAAACAAAATAAAATCTGTGACCAAAGAGAAGAATTTGTCCCTTTCTATTCCACCCATACAGCACCTGTGATACCAGTGTGTTCACCACAAAGCCACTGTTTGTGGAATGTTCTTTTACACAGTGAGAAGATGCATCACTATGATTGGTTCAATAAAGACCCAAACTGCCAATAGCTAGACAGGAAGAGGTTAGGCAGGATTTCTGATGACAGAGAGGTCCCAAGGAAAAAAAGAGGTGAAGTACCCAGCTGAAAGTGAAGGGAGCAAGACAGGCATGAGGAGAAGTGAAAGCCACAAGTCATGGCAACACATCGATTAATAGAAATCGGTTGATTTAAAAGTTGTAAGAGCCAGTAGGTGAAGCCTAAGCTATAGGCTGAGCTATTATAACTAATAATAAGTCACCATGTCCATTTTGTGAGCTTTTATAACTAATAATAAGTCACCATGTCCATTTTGTGAGCTTGCAGCCCAAAGGAAAGTCCAACTACAGCCGCCTATATCTCATGATGATTTCTTTTCCTTCGTAGTATGTCTTTCTCTCCTCCCTCCTCCTCTGGTCCTCTTGTGAACTATAACTGATGAGATTCTGAAAGGCCTAGAAAGGATGATGCCTGACCCCTCATTCTAACCTATGGCATTTTGCCTCTTCTAACAGTCCCAACTATGATTACAGTTACTTTGTGGGTTGATAAGAGTGACTACAGTCAATTTGTGGGTTGATAAGCATCTTTTTTGCATTTTATGCATTTGTTATATTTTAAAACAAAAACATTTATGTAGGGTTCTTTTTTTAATTGGTTTTACTGAGATATACATTTTTCTCTGCTCCCCTCACTGCCTCTCCCCTCCTCTTCAATCCTTTTCCATGGTCCCCATGCTCCCAATTTACTCAGGAGATCTTGTCTTTTTCTAATTCCCATGTAGATTAGATCCATGTGTGTCTCTCTTAGGGTCCTCATTGTTGTCTAAATTCTCTGGGATTGTAATTTGTAGGATGGTTTTCTTTGCTTTATGTTTAAAAGCCACATATGGTGAGAACATATGATAATTGGCTTTCTGGGTCTAGGTTACCTCACTCAGTATGATGTTTTCTATCCCCATCCATTTGCCCACAAAATTCAAGATGTCATTATTTTTTTCTGCTGTGTAGTACTCCATTGTGTAAATGTACCACATTTGCCTTATCCATTCTTTGGTCGAGGGTCATTTAGGTTGTTTCCAGGTTCTGGCCATGACAAACAATGCTGCTATGAACATAGTTGAGCACATGTCCTTGTGGCACAACTGAGCATCCTTTGGATATGAGTCTTGAGAAAGGTTGTTTCCTAATTTTGAGAAATCGCCATACTGATATCCAAGGGGATGGACTAGCTTGCAGTGCCACCAGCAATGCAGGAGTGTTCTCTTTACCCCACAACCTTTCCAATATAAGTTGTCATCAGTGTTTTTGATCTTGGTCATTCTTATAGGTGTAAGATGGAATCTCAGAGTTGTTTTGATTTGCATTTCTCTGATGACTAAGGATGTTGAGCATTTCCTTAAGTGTCTTTTTGCCATTTTATATTCCTCTGTTGAGAGTTCTCTGTTTAGGCTGAACACCATTTTTTATTGGATTATTTGTTCTTTTAATGACCAATTTCTTGAGTTCCTTATATATTTTGGAGATCAGACCTCTGTCTGATATGGGGTGATGAAGATTTTTTTCCCATTCAGTAGGTTGTTGTTTTGTCTTGTTGATCATGTCCTTTGCTTTACAGAAGCTTTTCAGTTTCAGGAGGTCCCATTTACTAGTTGTTTCTCTCAGTGTCTATGCTACTGGGGTTATATTTAGGAAGTGATCTTCTGTGCCAATGCATTCAAGTGTACATCCCACTTTGTGTTCTATGAGGTTCAGTGTGTCTGGCTTTATGTTGAGAACTTTGATCCATGTGAACTTGAATTTTGTGCATGGTGAAAGATATGGATCTATTTTCATTCTTCTACTTGTTGATTTGATGAGCTTCTTAAGGTTACCTATTTGACTTCTCTTAGTAGAATTGATAACAGTAGTAGAATAGACAACAAAAGATCATGTCAGTTTTATTCATGAATGTGTGTGTACCAAGATCTCACTGATATCTGACACTGGATAATTCAGATGTTTGAGAAAATTCCTAAAATAAATAAAAATTTAACACCCAGACATGTGTGCTATCAACACACAAAAATAAAATATTTAAAGTGCCTATGACACTTTTGATTTACTTCTCTATGTTTACAATACCTTTTGGTAAAGGTATAAGAAACTATTTTCTTCACATTTGATGAGATGTGAGCTTGTGGTATAAGAATTAACCTCTCATGTGTCTAGCACCCCATTTTTTGGTTGTCTTCTTCCTCTTCTCTTCCCCTCCTCTTTCTTTTTGACCTTTCCCCTTTTTACAGAAAAATGTATTTTCCAGTTCTGGATTTCCCCAAAGGAAAGATCTCTTTTCATCCTCCCTGACTAATCTTGGAAGAGAAGGGGCATATGCAAAGTGTGTGAGAGCTTCTGAGTTCTGAAAATCAAGTTCACAGGGACGAGGAGGAATTAAAGAAACATTAGCCCATACTTTAAATATCCTATTCATGTAGGGAAAAATTAATGGATCTAGAACAGATTTCTAATAATTTACTTTTTTTTATAGCTCTTCCTTTGTAGACAACAATATTCACTGAAAACATATCATTAAATGACTTGAGTTTCAAGGCAATTGTGGCATAAATCATTTATATCAATCAGTTTTGAAACATTTTTATGACATAAAACATATATGCATATATTTATGACTTTAACCATAGTAGTTTCTAATTTTATGCAAAGCTATGATTTTTAGAGGTAAAAAAGGTTACATTCATTTTATAACTATTAAATTGTATTTATTAAATATTATTAAATTGGCATTTCACTTCATCATTTTAATATCTAAATAGGGTAAAACTGTCAACTAAATCAATTTAAAACTACTTTTTGCTAAGGTCTTTTAATGGAAGTATGACTGTAATTGGAATTAATTAATCATATAATTAGAAGTAATAAACAGTTGAAAACAGAAAGAAATGACTAGAACCCTTATTCCTTTAAGATTTCATCTCAAAGACCTTTCAATGTGTAAGTGGCAATATGAATTTCTCTGACCCATTTCTTTATACTTATTTTAGTACTCAACTGAATTCTGAGAAAGTCTACAAAACTCCTTAAGGTATAAGAGAAGTAGCTCAGTGATAGAACACTCTTAGTGTTTGCAAGGTCCTGGCCCTATCCACAGCATCACAAACAATCAAAATCACAAACAAAAGAAACTGCCTCCTTAGAATAGGGGAAAGCTTCAAAATTATTAAAATAAGAGTTAGCTAAGATTATGATATAGGACTTAGTACTATCATTTCAACATGTATTTTGAAAAATCTATTTAGGCTAACATACAGTCAATAAAATATTAACATATTAACCACACATATAATATTATATTTTGTTATTTGTATTAGGATGGATTGCATTTATCATTTGAACATTGCATGTCTGTAAGATTTCAAAAACAGGAAAATAGGGCTTGGGATGGTTGAGTGGTGAAGAACTCTGGCTGCCCTTTCAGAAGATCCTGATTGATTTTATAGCTACCACATGGTAACTCTCAGCCATTAACTACAGTTCCAAGTTCGAATGCCCTCTTCTGGTCTCCACGGGTATTGCATGAATGTGATCCAAGGCCACACACTCCTACACATAAAATAAAACAAATGCATTTAAAATTAAAAAAAAAAACAGGGAAAGAAGAAAATATACTTTCACAGTCTTGTGGCAGGAAGAGACAACAAACTGAGTACTGTACTTATAAAATACAAAAAAAAGAGTGTCTAGTAAAAAATGTATTTTTCAACCAATGTTTTTCATTTACTAATATTTCAAAAGCTTCTGAAGTTAAGCATGAGAAAAATAAATCCTAAGATAACGTCAAGACAAGATGAGTAGATGAACCACATTAAGCAAAGTGCATTCAAGACGTTTCTAGCAGTAGAGGGCGTGG
The DNA here is from genome assembly GCA_004026605.1 of Ondatra zibethicus. NCBI lineage: Eukaryota > Metazoa > Chordata > Mammalia > Rodentia > Cricetidae > Ondatra > Ondatra zibethicus. Next base: position 52,550 of record PVIU01009239.1, read on the forward strand.
TGTTTTGCTGAGTTACTAATTTCCGTGAATTCTTCCCAGATAACTTTCCAAACAGTTGTGGAAGTGGCCTCCCAAACTTCTTTTCAAAGAAACAGTGAACAAAGCAGAATGTACACTACTTACAATGTGTACTAGCAAAGTTCCTTGACACGTCTGCATGTGTATGCACACACACGCCACTGTGTGTGTCACACGAGTCTCTGGGATATCGGCTACTGAAAACTTCCCGGCTGGTTTATTGCATTTAGGTAAATAAGGGTGATAATGAAAACGCTCTCTTTTTAACAGCAATGCCTCTCCCCAGGTTAATCTCTTGGCTTTTGGAGTTATCATATACAAAGTTTTTCGCCACACTGCTGGATTGAAACCAGAAGTTAGTTGCTATGAAAATATAAGGTATGTGGTCCTTAAAGTTTACTTAAAAGCTTTAGCAACTTGCTTTTCTTCTTTCTTTCTTTCTTTCTTTCTTTCTTTCTTTCTTTCTTTCTTTCTCTTCCTTTCTTTCTTTCTTTCTTTCTCTCTTTCTTCCTTCTTCCTTTATTTCTTTCTTGTGGTTCTGGGGTTATAACAGACTCTACCACAGGGAAGCCCATGTGGCAGACAAGTGTTCAACCACTCTGCAACACTCTCAGTCCCTTAATCATCTAAACAACAAATAATCTGGGACACTGTGTCTTTAAAAGAATTAGTTTTTCCACCATACTTAAAATATATTTTAGAAAAAAAACATTTAATGCATTTAATAAAATTATAAACATCTTTGTTCAGGAGAAGCTGAAGTAGGGGTGTGGGAAGCAACTGCTGCCTGTGTTGCTTGGGGACACCCTCCTGCATCCTGCCGCTCTGACACCTCAAGGAAGACGCTCTGACACCTCAAGGAAGAGTCATTGGGATTTAGCAAGTGTTATATTGTTTCAGTTCTTGATAGTGAGAGTTTCATTTTGTGCCCTGGCTTCAATAAAGTTCAAAATGATGCATTTTCTGAAGTGTGTTGCAAGCACACCTGCAACACTGCAGTAATGGCTCTAATGATTTGAATGAGAAACATCAGCTGCTTCATTTTCTTTTCTTTCTTTCTTCCTTTCTTTCTTTCTTTCTTTTGCTTTTTGCTTTGTTTTGGTTTTTAATGACAGGGTTTCTCTATGTAATTCTGTCTGTCCTCAAACTCACAGAGATCTACCTACCTCTGCCTCCCAGGTGCTGGGATTAAAGGTTCTAACAACACCTGGCACCTAGCAGCTTCATTTTCAAGGCCATGTCTCCTGTGGGAAAGATGTAATATTGTTTTACCTGAACTCACTGACAGTTGGTTGAAAATATCGATTGCTTAATATATGCATGCATATTTCCCTTAAGTTTTAAGACATTGGTATTCTGACACAAATTTATTTTGAGGTTACTACATTGCAAATGCAACAACGATGACAAAATTCTAGATTTATATTCCACACTTTCATCATTATTGAATTAGAAATAAATGAGAAGCCACTTTAGATGACGTAAGTGCCAGCTCACACACGTCCTCACAGGCTGCTCTTCCGCCGCAGATATGAAACCAAAGCCTGAGTGTTGCAGTACGCCAGTATAAAATATTTCAAAATTAAGCAATTCCTTCAAAAATGGTACATTTTAATAATGAGACCTTAAGTTTTGAAGCAGATTCTAGGGTGAACAGTAAGTTAATCAAAGATAACCACTGGCCAGCGGTCATCATCTAAATCACTGATGACCTTTCTGGTCATAAAATACTTACTTTACGAATCCTTAGAAAAACTGGGGATGTGTGGGATTGGGGTGGTAGCTGGGCATTCCATGGGTTTGCGTGGGTTCTAACTGCAACTCTTCAAATGCACTCCAGGTCTTGTGCCAGAGGCGCCCTGGCCCTCCTCTTCCTTCTGGGTACCACCTGGATCTTTGGGGTTCTCCACGTGGTGCAAGCTTCTGTAGTGACAGCTTACCTCTTCACAGTCAGCAACGCCTTCCAAGGGATGTTCATTTTCTTGTTCCTGTGTGTTTTATCTAGAAAGGTAACCACTCTAAAAATTTTGGTCAAACGTAGATTTTATTTATGTTGCATGTTAGCAGACTGATAGCAAATGTTTAGTCTTGAAGATTTGTGACTTCCACCTTTTATTGCCTGATTGCAGTCCATTTTAAATATACAATGATTGAAATAATTTTATCTTAAAATAACAGAATATAGCTGTTCATATCTAACTACCACTTGAAAAAAGCCTTGTTATTAAATATGTATAATAAAATATAATAGATGCTATATAGCTTATATTCACTTGAGTATATTCTTATATTCAAATGGCAATAAGACTTCAATAAAGTTAATATGGCCATTTATTATGACTTGAAAATAATGCTGTGAGATTGTCTTAATGATGCAGTGTTTTATTCCTTTTCTCTTTCATCAAGATTCAAGAAGAATATTACAGGTTGTTCAAAAACGTTCCCTGTTGTTTTGGCTGTTTGCGGTAAACCAAGAGAATCCTGATAATCACAGTTTCCATGGAATAAGAACTCCAAGCTTCAGACAACCAGTGTGTAAAAAGCAACCTGCCCTTTCATTGTTAGTAATTAATTTCCAATTCATGTTTCTCTTCACAGTATAAGGGATGTAGTTAATGTGAGATAAAATTATGGACCAGAGAGCGACAGCATGTTTTCCTACATGACATAGTTAGATATGTCAAAGACAGTACCGCAGCTATTCGGGAAGTAATTGGTTTCTCTGGAGTGATATCACTGTGCCCAAGGAAAGATTTCCTTCTAACATAAGAAATATATGAATGTCCTGGAGGAAACCATCGGCTTGATATCTTTGTGACTCGTGTTGCCTTTCAAATGAGTCCCCGACCACCTTAGTAATGAGTTCCGTTGCAGGAAGGAGAGCATAAGAGAATTGGAGGAGCAGAATATAAAGTGGGAAGAAGGCCTCTCTGACAAAGAATTGTCATTCCAATAAACTTGGCTTTCTCTAAACTTGATGAGAAAATTTCAAGATAAAATAATGGAAAAAGAAAAAGAAAAACCAACCTAGCAGATTGGGAATTGGTCTAAACTTAAAAGACCCAGACCTAAGTTTGCTGTATCCATGTTCTCTCTTACTGTTCTAAAGCAAACAAAGAAAAACCCATACAAATGAAAGACATGGAACGTGTGTTCTTTCACCCACATTAGATTTGAGTGTAAATTTTTTTATTCTTTAGATTGAGGCTTCAAATTTACAGTCAGTAAAGCACGGATTTGTCAAACTATAATGCTGTTTATGTCTTTAGCGTAAAAATAGAGTGTGACATATTATGTCTACAATATTTTAATGTTGTGAAAATTTTTTCATATTAGAGCAATATACTTGAATACTTCATTACTTTTAATCTTACAAATAGTATGATTCATGTTGCAACAATTCCCTTTAATTGACAATTTTTAAGAGGACATTGCAAATTTAAAGTATTCATAACATGAACTGTGATTTTTTTCTGATCAGAAAAAAATGCACCATTAGAGCATTATTTATAACAAAGAAGTCTCTAAGAAGTGTAGGAGGTTCATAGTGGATCTGTTTTCTGACCATTTCCTCCTGCCTATCAAATCCTGTTTGTTTAAATGTATGGCTTCTATCTATTCTCTTATTCAAATGAAAAGCAGATTTTTTTCAGAAATGAGTCATTGTTCTGTACCTTCCTGAGAATGTGATTCATGGGATGCTGGTTTTAATTTCTGTGGCTGTGGGATGAAGCCTGACAATGTCCTCTCCTGAATATAAAATGTCAGCTTGGCTGGGCTGTGCTCTCAAGAAGACCTCTCACCTGCTAAGAAGGACTTTGTATTTCTAGAGCCTGTAAGACCACACCCTTTCACTATCTCCCAATGTCTTACCTGTTAAATCCGTGACCCAAGACTGCCACTGTCATCCCAGGATAGTACTGTAAAAATGGGATATTAAAACTAATCTGCTCAACCAATGGACACAAAGCTATCCCATGTGGGAGACAGAACAACCAGCCCCAGATATCCACACACGGCTCTTCGGGATCTGTGACTACGGAGGATGGCCAGGAGAAGGGGAAGGGAGCTGCCAGTCAGCTCAGTTCATCTCAGCCAGAAAAGGCTCTTGCTGCCCCAGTAGAAGTCAGCATACTGGTGCTGTTGTTTTAATCTGGGTCACCCATTTTGGACCTTTTATTTCCAGAGCTGCAAGACAATAAAATTCTACTATTGAAACCACTACTTTTGTGATCTTTTATTTATTTAATTTTATTGTATTTTATTTCATTTTTGAGGTAGCTATAGGAAGCTAAGACAGGACATATTTATACACTAACAACTTTAGAACAAGCTACTATTCATATCAAGGGTAAAAACATTTTCATGATTGTCCAGTTTCTCCTTGTGACAATTTGTGAAGCACAATTCTGCAACCACACATGAATCTGTGCCAAGTACTGTTCTTTTTCTCTTTTGGGCTTTCTGAACACAGTCTACTTATCTACCACCTCCCGACCATGGGACTGATTTGGTAACAGTTCTACTTTTTTACACTTTTAGAGTTGGAGCCCAGGGCTTCATGTGCACTGGGCAAACACTTTAACATTGGCTTATTTTCTAGAACCCCTGGCTCAACTTGTCGGTTGTTGTAGGCCATTTGTTCATTTCCCAGCCATCCATACTCCCGAAATCATCACACAGAAACTATATTATTTGCAATACTGTTTGGCCAATAGCTTAAGAGTATTGTTAGCCAGCTCTTATATCTATAGTTAACCCATTTCCATTATTTTATATTTTACCATAAAGCTCATAGCCTAACACCAAGGTACCAGATGGCAACTTGCATCTTTCCCCTTTGGCAGCTACATGGTATCTCTGCTACTCTGCCTTCTTTCTCCCACCATTCTCTTTAGTTTTCCCAGCCTGGCTCTACTCTTTCGCCCTATCATAGGCCAAGGCAGTTTCTTTATTCGTTAACCAATAAAAGAAACAATAGACAGAAATCCTCCCACACCACTTGTCTAAGCTCCTCAGCGTGGAGCCTTTGAGGAAATCATGAATTATGAATTTGGAACAGCCAAAAAGAACACACCCCTTTTGTGTAGAATTGTCTTCCACCTGGAATGTTTCCCAGCATGCAAAGAACATCTGTCACTCAAGGCCACCTTCTAAAAAGCCTCAAATGGGCTCTTATTTATTTCCATAGACATTACAACTTCAGTTTGTAATTCATTTTTTTAAGACAGGATCTCCTTGGCTTGAACCCACTGTATCTCAAAGGATGACCCTGAACTCCTGATTGTCTGCCTCCACCTCCCTGTTTTCAGTTACAGGTGTAAATGTACAGACTGTGCATAATAACACACAATAATGTGTATTATTCATGTGTGTTATTCACAATGAGTCTGAGACCCATTGTGAAGGAATCACTCAGTGCTCACATTTAAAACCCATAGATATTAGATAACAGAAGGTAGAGGTTTGATCTAATAATGACATTTATAGAAAAAAACACTTTGTCACCTAAGGGACATGTATTTTTTTTTCTAAATTCTGCCACCATGTTTAATTTTCACAGTAACCTGGGTGATTCCTACTGCTGTTTTCAATGTGAAAAGTCACCAGGAAATTTGTTAATGTTAGGACCCTAAGCCTGAAAAAATTGAATTTCCCACCAAAGCTCTCCCTTCACTGTTTGGGTGAAGTGGAAGAAGACAGAGTGCTTGGACAAGGCACTAAAAGGACTGGACCCAGGCTTCTCCTTGCTTCCTGCCTTCCCAGAGAACCTTCCGGCCACAGCTGTAAACTTGTGTCTCTGTTGGAAGAAGCATGACACCCCTTTGTTTCCACAGGATTCCAACACTCTTTAACTTGAAACCAGCACACAACATCATCCTCCAGGGAAGTTCTGTCTCTTCCCACACCTTCTGTCACCCACTCACGCTGTCGGACAAGCACTTCATTTTAACAAACTGCTTTTCATTCTTTTGTATTTCCCATCCTGTTCACATCACCATACTGAAATCATTAATACGAGCTCTTGATATAAAATCATCTCTACTGCTTACTTTTATTACCTAATAGCTCATTCATTCTTCTTAGTGGCTAAATCACATTCCATATTAAGGGTGAACCATAAACCCCACAGCTGGTATCCAGTCTGGAATACAGCAACAACACATTTGCAGGACTCCAGTATTTTTCAGGAATAAAATTACCTATGCCATATGGTTCAGTGGTAGTGCTGAAAATGCTACCAGTTATTTATTTCTTTGGTGGGTATGAATTATCAGAAGGTAGCAACGCCTTTAGAAAGTATGCTCAAGTGGGAAGAAGTTAGTGCATTGAAGACACCACTGAAGGGAATTGTGGGAATCTGTTTTCCCCCCTTTCTTTTTAATTTGCTTTCTGATTGCCATGAGGTTAACAGGTCACTGTGCTGTGTGTTCATAGCCATGGTGTAATGCCCTCCTCACCACAGAAATAGCACCGTGGATCACGTGCCACAAACTCTGAAAGAGTGGACCAAGATCAATCTCACTTACCATGTCCAGTATTTTCTATAGTAGCACGAAACTGACTAAACTAGCCCTCTCCCCTAAGCAAAGATCACTTGTTCATGCAACTATTTAGTGAAAACCATTATGAATTTGAGACCTGCAAAGCTCATAGGCATGCTCATTTCAGGGAAACTTGGGTGTTGTTCATCATGGGTTGTTGGTCTGAGCAAGCATTAAGATCAGTGGGAAATCTGGAGGTGTGGATCTTTCGCTTAGTATTTATTCAGAGAGTGCACATGGTAGGTATGCGGCAGAGCTGTGATTAACAGAAAATGAGGGGCTAACTATAACAGATCTCTTCCGGTAGCAGTATACTATGCTTCTGGTTTCAACCACCCACCTGGAGGCATTGCAAATAATAAAATCTATAAAGTATATTACAATTTCATGCACTCAAAAATAAGAGAAAAAATAATAGGTTTCTTTCAATATTGTCCTTGAGAAATATGGTTTTGTTTCCTATTGGGCTGCAATTTGCCATGTATCAGCATCCAAGAGCCAGGCTGATCAACCTGAAAATGATTGTTTTCTTTTTCTTACTTAATGTATTGGAAGTGGATCTACAGGAACCTTAGGGGTGCAGGAGGGTTAATTATCCTGGCAGTCAGTTAAGCTTTGGAGGTTTTGGATGGTAAGACAGAGCCCTGAAAAAGACTCCCTGCTACCACAGCCTGCTGTGAGGAAACAGTCCTGTGTTGCAACCACTGCAAATATTGCTCAAATTACCCTAAAATTCCCCTGTTTTTGTGTGCATCCTGGCTCCTGGAGAGAGGCCCTGTGCTGAGGAGGTCATTTATTCTGTCACTTCAACCCACTCGGCAATCATGACAACTACATCTTTCACTCTGTCTAATGCAGAAGGCTTTTCAGAGAGACCTTGTGTGACCCAAGGGAAGTAATTATTCAAAACAGTCTTGCCGCTTGCTCTTCCAGTGAAGACTCCTCTGCAGAGCCACTGAATGCTCCCCAAGTTCATCTTCCCACTCAGACCATTTTCACAGGTTCTCCTGAAGGACTGTGCAAATAAACAATAGCCTTGCATGCCTTAGAACTTCCCGTTCATCAAGGCTTCTCAGTGCTGTGGATCCAGGCAGAACTGCAGTCAAACTGCCCCATTAGCAGCTCCTTTCTGCAACCATTAGCAAGTCACAATCCCATGCCTCAGTGGTCTATGACAAACAGACAAGAGAATCTACAGCTTAGTGTTGTTGTAAGAAGTAGGTCACTTAAAATATTGGAGACAACACTGTGGCCATCATGATTAACTGTATCCTTGAAAGAACTAACTCTTGCTTTAGAAGACTGGAGCTAAAAATACCTAACACCTGCAAAATGTCAGTGTGCATGAGGGCCCCTCTGTTGTGCTTGCACTCTGAAGGCAGACATGGGGAACCCCCACAGCTAGCTAGCTAATACACTGCCTCTATCAATGAGCTCTGGGGTCAATTGATGCTATACTAGCCCCTGTTGGTGAGTTCTGGGCTCTTTTGCCTCATTGAATAAGGAAGAATAAAGTCAAGAAAGACTCCTGATGTCAACTTGAGGTCTCCAGACCCATTTTCACACACATGTGCAAGGAACTGCACACATGTGTGCCTACATATACAGTAAAAACGAATACACATATGTATACACACTACATACCCATGGACACAAAAGAATAAGAAAATGAAAGAATCATTTTCAGTGTATTGCTTTACAACATGAGATCAAGGCATTTATAAAGGTGAGTAACCTATATTCTATGGCATGAATTGAGCTAATGGAAAAAAAAACAGCATTATCATAAAATAAAGGTTAAAGCTAATAAAAAACCATACCATTTATGCATATGTATATATTAATTATATGTATATGAATATATTCATATGTAATACCCTAAGTTTAACTAGTATTATTCAAACATTTTTAAGATTACATAATCATATACCATTCTGACACTGCTTTGGTGTTGTTTGTAAAATAATATTTCAAAATATTTGTCTGCCTAGAAACAAGAGAAAGCAGAATGCAAACACGTAATATGAGAAAAGCTTATACATGTAGGAGCAAATTCCTCATTTCAATATATTGATTGAGACAAAATAAGACTGCAACTTAATTTATGCCATTCTCTTTTTGTTCCATAACTAGCATGCCAAAGGTTGTAGCCTACGAGTTAGACTCTAAGGCCAGATAACACAACGATCTCAAAAAATACACTGACATCAAAGAACTCTCAGGTCCTTCTCTCACTACTCTGCACAAAATGGGAAAGAAAACTGATAAGGGGGTATTTGCAGGAAAATGGCTTTGAGAATTAGTGAGGAAACCAACAAAGTTTTAAACAAAAGCCCTTTACAAGGATGCCTCTTCAGAAGTCACACAAAATGGAAGAGGAACCAACAGAATCTTAAAACAGCATTCAGTGGTATGTGCCAGCCTATCCTTTTAATGGATGATTTGTATGCAACACTTCCAAGTGAGGTGAGAGTATTACAGACTACTGAATCAGACATCATCACACCACACACAGAGCAGGGGCAGCTGGAGAGAACAGGGAAAGAGTGAGAAATTGCATGTTCAAAATGTTTTCCCCTGAATCCTCCCAAGCAACACAGACTGTGAGCCCTGCCCCTGTTATCACACAGCCTTAGCTGGAGCTTATGTCTCTCACTTTGAAAGGGAAAATAAAACACTACAAAAACTTAACCCATTTAGTTTAAGCTAATTAGGCTAACTCACTGTTCCATAATGCTGAATCTCAATGTAACAGCTGATAGCAAGTGGTGACGCCACAGGTGTGAACGTGCGAAAATGAAGACAGACGGTTACTCTGATTTCAGGTAGGTAGTTTTCAAGAAATGACATTCCAAATGTACTATAAATTGAGGGAACCAATGAAAGACCTTTATACATTATGATACTCCTATTACTGTGAAAAAATACGAATAATCATTTTTATAAAACAAAACTAGCAGCTAATGTTCATTATGCTTGTGTTAAAACATTAGGGCAGATGTGGTGGTCTTCCCTGTCCTACATTTTGAGAAAGAATCAATAGTATATGAAGATAGATATGGTAACATAGGTGCCTAACAGCTAATAGGCCAAAGGTAGAAAATTTAATTTCCTTTTTAAAGCTCAAAAATAATTTCTCAACCCTAGTAAATAACTACATGCATTTTGAAATTCAGTTTCCTAACATTTCAAAAGTGTCTACTTTTTATTATATTAAATCATGTTTAATGGTTTAATGAAGAGTTAAGCTGGTTCAAGCAAGAGTCTAACTTTTGCCAGCAACTTGTTGGAGGTGTATCTTCCCTCGTGAGAAAGTATGGGATAGTATTAGGTCTTTGGCCACAAAACAATCAAACACTGATTTATGTTTGAAAATTTGGCCAGGCTGTATTGGTTCTGATCTCCAAGAGGGACAGGAGATTGCAGACCCTAAGGGAACTTGTGTGTACTAAAGAATCAGGGGAGTCCCCTAGTAGTCTGCTTGTGCCCACACATCTCTCAGCGTACTCATCATCCTCTAGGAACAGGAAAGCTAGCATTGCAATGGGAGCCTACCTCAGGCTCCAGTCCATGGCTAGTGCTTTCCCTCACTGATTTTAATCTCCACAGTTTCACCATAATAAGCTTGATAATATTCCAGACACAGTGGCTTTTGTCACTGAGATTTTTGCCCTGTGATTTCAGCATTGGGGAATCTCAGGCAGGAAGAATAGAATGCAAGTTCAAGGCTTTCCCAGGCTACATAGTGAGAACCTGTTTCAAAAAATAATAATAATAATAATGAGTATAATAATATTGAGAATGAACTAAATGTTAAGTACGTTGTGTTCCTCAATGTACCAACTCAGCTATAGTCTTCCTATTGCATTACAAAACTTACCTGCATTTTTATCTGTTTATCATATATATAAATTATAAATTGTATAATACAGTTTTGAGAACAATAACATTGTAACTCTATGTACATGATAAATAGATTTTATATATAATATATGATCATATAAATGCATTCAAATATGATACTCACCCTAAAGAATTATATAACACAATGCAGTATCTGGTAAAACTAAATTTGTAAGATAGATTAGAAGCCTGAATCTGTAGAATAGGACAGCAAACTTGAAATTCAAAAAGTGTTGGTGTTTCGGTCTTCAGGCAGATATTTCTTTTCCTCAATGAGAAAATTCAGTGTTTTCTCTGGAGGTCTGAAAACAGATTGGTTGAGTTCTAGCCACATTATTTGGACTATCTTTCTTTAAAGTAATTTTATTGTGGAGATTAACCTCCTCTACAAAATGCCCTCATGGTAATGCCCAAACTTGCATTTGATTAACTATCTGAGTAAGTTGGCAGAGGTTTCTGACCTGCCTGGTTCTGTAGTTGTTTCATCCCAAAGAAACACCAGAGGTCTACATTAATTATAAACTGGTTGGCCTGTTAGCTCAGGCTTCTTATTAACTCTTACATCCTACATTAGTCCATAATTTTTGTCTGTGTTAGCCACGTGACTTGGTACCTTTTATCAGTGAGGCATTCTCATCTTGCACCCTCTGTGTCTGGGTGACGACTGCAAACTCATCTTTTCCTTTTCCCAGAATTCTCCTATTCTGGTTATCCCACCTATACTTCCTGATTTGCTACTGGCCAATCAGCATTTTATTAAACAAGTACAAGAAACAACCCTTTGCAGGGTACAAGACCATTGTCCCACAGCACTACCCCTCCCTTTTCTTTTTTTTAAAACAAGAACTCTGAATCTGATCTCCTTTGTTCAGCTTTTTTCCTGGCCATTACCCATAACAACTTGTAACCAATACTCTAAACAAAGACAAACATACATAATCCATTTTTTTTGGGAATGTGGGAGTAGTTTTCCAGGCTACTTCTTGCTGATCGCGGATGCTGATAATCTTATAGGGACCTAAGAAAATTTAGAATTATGATCAAATCCTAACTGGAGTATTCTGTGAGGCTTGATCATCTCAGCTGCAGTCTTGAAACTGTTCTGGATATAGAACTCAAGATATCTGAACCACTTGCTCCTATCGGAGATTTCTCAGGGGGTCTTCCTTGATCAAACCTGATTTTTTGTAACACAGAATGAATCCACAGCCTCTTGTTTTCTGTGGAAACAAAAGTAAAACCTCTTCTCCAAAGTAACATATCTTTTGACTTAAACTTTTTTTTTTTGAAGTCAAGGCATTTTCAAAATATATATGTTGGATTAATCCAGCAGCATTTATAATTAAATGTCTTTTAGTAGCTGGTGCTCCTTCCTCAGCATTCAAACAATTCAAAGACAACACAATAACATACAGTATCCAGATTCTCTGTGTATTTTCCATCTTTACATGGCTTTATTTTGAACTCTATTTCTTTTATTTCTATTTTTAAGTTTTGTGGGGTTTTTTTGAGACAGGGTTTCTCTGTGTATCTTTGGCTGTCCTGGAACTCACTCTGTAGACCAGGCTGTCCTTGAACTCACAGAGATTCACCTGCCTCTGCCTCCCAAATTCTTGGATTAAAGGTGTGTGCCACCATACCCAACTACTCTCTTTCTTTCTTTTCTTTTCTTTTTTTCTCTTTTAAGAACTTTATCCTTTTTCTTTTCTCTCCCAAGCCTACATATATTTTTAAACACACTATACACCATTTAGAGGTTCTCTTCATCTGAATCTATCTTTACTGTGTATCTCTTTTTCTGACCATGAGTCTTTAATTTCCTAAGCAATAAGGCTAGGATTAAAGCTGTGGCTTTGATGGCTGGATCCACCCCATTCCTTAGCTTTCTGATAGTCTAGCCTCATGATGGAGGTGCCAGCCAGAACCATGTTTATTGCCACAACTCTATGGAGTTTCAAGGTCCCTGCCACCACCAAAAATCATGCAGTCAGTTATTCATCAATACCATTTAAGTGTTTTGTGGCAGGGCCTCTTAAGAGAGCTGCAGGTTTTTGCAACTAAAGCTGAGTCAGGAAATCTCTCTTAAATGAGACATGTTTGTCTCTAGCAAATGGAGCTCACCCAAGAAAATGCTGCTACCAAGAAGCCATGTTTAATTCTGTTATTTTGTGTCTAGAATTATTTCCTAAGCTCTCTCAGGCTTTATGTAGATGTAGTTGTCCATGTTTGGTGCCATTTGTTGACAGTGATTTCTGTCCTGCCCGGTCCTGCAGTTGTTCTATCCCAAAGAAAGACACAAAGATCTACATTAATTATAAACTGGTTGGCCTATTAGCTCAGGCTTCTTTTTAACTCTTACAGCCTACATTAGTCCATAATTCTTGCCTGTGTCAGCCTTGCAGCTTGGTACCTTTTATTACCTTTTAACAGTGAGGCATTCTCTTCTTGCTTCCTCTGCATCTGGATTACAACTGTAGACTCAGCCTTTCCTCTTCCCAGAATTCTCCTGTTCTGGTTTCCCTGCCTATACTTTCTGCCTGGCTTCTGGCCAATCAGCATTTTATTAAACAAGTACAAGAGACAAATCTTTACAGGGTAAAAGCATTGTCCCACAGCACGAGTACTCTAGCCTAGACAAGATAACACATAAAACTAATGGTCGCAGGGATGGAGAGATGGCTCAGCATATCCTCTTAGCTGGGCAGTGGTGGTGCATGCCTTTAATACTAGCACTCAGGAGGCAGAGGCAGGCAGATCTCTGTGAGTTTGAGGCCAGCCTGGTCTACAAGAGGTAGTTTCCAGGACAGGCTCCAAAGTTATGGAATAAAGAGTATATCCTCTTCCAGAGGACACAAGTTTGGTTCTCTACCTATATCTGTTGGTTCACAGTTGCCTGCTACTCTAGTTCCAGAGGGATCAGATGCCTAGCCTCCATAAGAACCAGAACTCCTTGGCACATACCCATATACACACACATACATAATTAATCTTTTTAATATAAAAAAATTCTGATAATCACAGTTGACATCCGAGCTGAGAGAGGGCAGTCTTGAACTTGTAGCTAGTAAGAGAGGTCCTATGCAGGATCATGTCCATCTACTGCATAATTGGTTTCAGCATAGAGAGACCCACATAAGTATGTCGAACTAATCTTTGACAAAGGTGCATGGATAATTCAAGAGTGAGAAAACAACAGTTACTGAACAATGTTACTGAACAATCAGATTCTTATGTATATAAAAGAGAGCAACAGAAAGAAACTAGAGACACATACTATATTGTACATAAAAAAGTAACTCACAATGAATTATAGGCAAAATATTAAAGTTAAACAACAACATATCAGGAATGAAACTCATCAATTTTCACCCCATGCTGGTGGAAATATTAAGCCTGTACTCTGAGAAATCCTGGCAGCTTCTTACAAAGCTAAATACAGTCTTACTGTATGATCCAGCCATTCTGTTTCTAAGTATTTATCCAACTGATTTGAAAATTAATATCTACACAGACCTGCTCATGAGTGTTTATAAAGGCTTTATTTATAATCACCAAAATGTCCCTCAGTAGGTGGATGAGTGACCAACTATAGGACAGCCACATGAAGGAAGTTTTATGTCTGCAATTAATGTGCTACGAAGCAAGGCAGAGATTTGGGTGACCCTTCAGAACATATTGCTAAGTGGATGGATCTGCTCTAGAGAAAACTACATACTGTCAAGCTCATTCATATTGCATTATGCAAAATGCAGACCCTCAAGGATCAAAAACATCAACAGTTCCCAGAGGATGTCAGTGGGGAGATGAGTCTATGATTAGGTGAAACATGAGGGATTGCTAATTCACTGACTATTCTATATTGTACCATAATAATGGCTACAAGACTATATGTTAAAACCCACAAAAATGATTATGCAGAGCAAACAGTAATAAATGCAAAATTTAAAAGTAGTTTAGGAAATTGAAGAATCTTAGGATACAGCCCAACATTTGCCTATATTAACTAGAATATAACTATTACAGAGGATCAGATACAGCAATCTTGAGAACTAAAACCATGAAATAAATGTTACATAATTCTTAATTTAAGTAACTCTTGCACTAAACACGTCGATAAATGCCCACATTAGAACAAATAAAGCAAATTAACAGTACCAGTGTTTCTGTTTCTGATACTCACTAGTATCCGAATTTTCTTTCAGTTGTATACATCTGTTTTACTAACTGTTCTTGGCTGACTCACTATTTCTTACCATTGGGGTCAATATAATTTCGACCTGTAACTTGAAATCTTTATGCCGATTATTGGCTCCTGTATGATATCTGGTCTAGCCTGATATAGTCCTTGAGAACATTCCCCAACATTTATGCTAAGTTGAAGTGTGCCTCTCTTAATTAGTGCATGTAAAATCAAGAAACCAGACCAGTTTTAGTGCCTCCTTCCCCATAGCCAACCCTTTGATTTAACTGAAAAATTCTGCTTAATTCTTCTGAATCTCCCCAAGCTAACTGAGGAGTTTCATTATGATACTTTTCTGTACACACCACTTTACAGGAAGCAAAACATTCTGTTTACTCATCAAATTCTCCCATAAACTTATGAAATAAGAGTTACCTTCCATGAGACTGAGTTTATACCATGTTAGCAGCTAAACCAATATTCTGCTACATCAAGTAGAAAACCTTCTACTAATCTGTTTGAGAACTGAGATTACTGGAAAAAAGCAAAATTTATTTTTTTAAAAAAAACATTATGTAAAATATCTTTATGTCTATAACTAGTTTTGACAACAAAATTTCTTCCAACTAATGCTTACAAGTTCTTCAGCATAGCCTTCTTTTCCTAGTGATTTGTCCCTAACAATTAAGGTGCTTGCCATGGAATTAATGTTGAAATTATTTGTCTGTAGGAGACAAAAAATTATTAATAATCCTTAAGTACAGTTGACTACAAAATTGTCTCATGCTTCTACTGTTTATACATTTATCCAATGGCCTTTGTTTTAATCGACACAGATACCGGAAGGATGTGATGGTTCCTTTCATTGCTTCTCTCCTGTTGGCCGTGTTTACAACATCTGATACCTCACCTCCCCGAGTACTCACTTTGTTTGTTATTATCCAGTAATAAGCTTAGATCCAATCTCAGTTGCTTTTGTTATCAACACCTGGGAAGAAAGAATCTCTGTTGAGAAATTGCCTACATCATAGGGGTCTGTGGACATATCGACAGGACATTTTCTTAATTTCTAATTAATTGAGGAGGCCTCGGCCCACTCTGGAAGGTACCATACCTGGACATGCGGTGCTAGGTTATATGAGATAAGCAAACCAGAGGGAATCAACCACTAATCAGCACCCTTGGAACTCTCTCCTTCAGTTCTTGCCTCTAGTTCCTGACTTGAACTCCTGCTGTGAATCCCCTCAGTAAGGGACTGTGATGGGAATATGAAAGTGAACTAACCATTTCTGCTTCCAGGTAGCTTTGGTCTGCACTTTACCACTACAGCAGAAAGCAAACTAAGCCCCCCCCCAGGTACATTGCCCCTACACTAAAATCTTTCTCTATTCCTTTTCGTGTTGCATGATCCATGACATTTCTTCCTGTTCTTCAATATCTGAAATCATTGCTGAGCTCTTTGCGTCTAGGTTTTATTTTGCATTGTTTCATATTGTTTTACCGACGTTAGAACCTCCAGACTCATTATTTTGAAATACCATTAACAGTGTTATAGCGGAAAGTGGAAAAAAAGCAATACATTATGTTAAAACATTATTTTCAGGATATCTGTTTCTCACATGGAGTAATTGTATTTTAGATGACAGAGAAAACATTCTTTGCCCGGTGTAAAAATACATGCTGAGAACTTGGAGCACAGAGCACGCTGTAGCTTTCTATTGCTCCATAAGAAAAATGACTCAAACTTAGTAGCATAAAGCTGTTTCTATTTCAGTATAGCCACCACTGGGATTCAGAAGTTATAGTAGGGCCTGGTAGTGAAGCTTGTCTTCTCCTTTTATGAAGGAGGCTGCTTATTGGTGCCCAGCTGCTAGCCCCAAAATAATCACACAGAAACCATATTATTTAAATCACTGCTTGGCCCATTAGCTCTAGCTTCTTATTGGCTAACACTTACATCTTAATTTAACCCATCTCCATTAATCAGCATATCACTACGAGGACGTGGCCTACCAGCTAAGTTTCAGCACATCTGTCTCCAGCAGCGGCTCCATGGCTTCTCCCTGACTCTGCCTCCTTTCTCCCACCATTCAGTTTAGTTTTCCTCATCTACCTCTATTCCCTGAACAAGCCCAAGACAGTTTCTTTAATAACCAATGGTATTCACAGCATACAGAGGGGAATCCCACATCACTCTTTATGTCCAGAATTTTATATATCAGCCACACAGTTGATCAGGTTGCAAAGGCTGAAAGTAGAGAGTATACTTCTAGAATAGATCATGTCTTGACATGGCTGGTACCTGGGCTGGGATTATTCAACCCTGGGTTGCCCAGGATCATAAACAGAGTGTCTTTATGCAGTCAAAGGATATAGTGAGGGCTTCTTACTTTGAGGCTCCATGGTACACAATGGGCATCGAGTACATGAAGTACATGACTTCACTACTTAGAAACAGGGCACAAAAAACTGTGCCTACAGATGTGACAAACCAATGCAGGGGAGAAAAAAAATTAAATGGATATACTTCATAAAACAGTATCAAGTAAGGAAGAGCAAGAGCTGTGACATGATTATAGCCTCAGCTTCTAAGGCTCATGAAACAAGATCTACTCTTACTGACAAGTTGTCCAAGCCATAGTGCATGTTGAGCCGTGGTAATCTGGCTTGAGTTTTTATCAGTGTGGTGGAGTCCTCTGACATGGTAAGGTCCACCCAACTTTGTCATATTAGCACAGTAATACTTGGAAGAAAATCTGTACCGATGGATAGCAAGCAGTTGAGGAAGTCCAAAGGACAAGGAACATGGTGGACTGCCTGGAGTGGCAGAAATTCTTATACAGAGAACACGAAACAAGGCTCTAAGGCCACCAGGATGTAATTCGGCAGGGTAAATTAGGAATTGCCATTCTCTCACGTGCTAAGGAGTCTTGTCAAGGAGGGCAAAAGAAAGTCAAAAGTGAGTTCCTTATTGGAGCCACGAATAAATGGATCTTGGTGCTAGAATTGATAGTGTTTGTGTCAATGCCCTCACCACCAAGCCTTTGAAATCTCTTGTCCACTAGTCACCCACTTCCTAGGTAGTATAGTTAGAATATTAAACATCCTCACATGTTTTATTTCTTATGCATGCATTCCTATGGGTGTCTGGCTTTCTTTAAGATACTCTGAAGAATGACTTGTATATAAAGAAAAAGATTATTTTCTATTCTAGCCTAAGCTTTTTCAAATGTCTAACAGGGACACAATAAAAGCTGTAGGCAGAGGCCACTCATTCATTTTCCTGCTTCCCAGACCCGAAATAATCACACAGAAACTATATTAATTACAATAGTTTAGCCAATAGTTTAATCATATTTCTAGCTAGCTCTTACATCTTAAATTAACCCATTTCTATTATTTTATATTTTATCACAGGGCATGTGGTTTACCAGTACTAGCACAGGAGCGTCTTCCTCCTCCAGCAGCTACGCTGCCTCTCTCTTTGACTCTCCCTACTCTCTATATATCTCCTCCAGCCTGACTATATTCTGCCCTGCTATAGGCTGAAACAGCTTCTTTCATTAACCAGTGGTAGTAAAATATATTCACAGCATGAAGAGGGAAATCCCACATCAAAAAGTCATTGCCATAGGGGATAAACAGTTGGACAGAAATTGGTTCTTAGCTTCCTGGTAAGAAGGTAAGAGTGAGTGTCTAGCATTGGTAAAAGCTCTAATACAATGAAAGTGTGCTTGGGATCAAATCACAGATGGTCTTGTTTCACAGTCTGACCTTTGTTTCCCTGTCTTTATGCCTCTCCCTTTCTGTCTTTCCTTTAGTTAAATTCTCTACTTAAGGAATTTTCTAGGGGCTAAGGAAGTGTTTCAGCAGGAAAGAGTGATTACCACATAGTCATGAGAACTTGATTTCAATTCCCCAGTGCCCCTCCCTCCACCCACACCCATCTCCCCGCCCACACACACACACACACACACAAAAAAAAAAAACTTGAGTGTGGTCATGTGTTGAAACCTGCAATTCCAGCACTGTGTGGTCTGAGACATAAGGACCATCTGGGGCTTGCTGACTGACAATTCACTGAGAGACCATATCCAAGAATAAGGCAAGGGTAAGATACCATGCATCCTTCCTTGACCTCTGAGCAAACAAGTGTAGTGTTCATATACTACACACATACCCACCTGCACACATACCCCAAAACTACTGAGTCCATTTAGTGTAGCTTGAGTATACACGTGTTTAGAGATAACCAGTTGTGACTTATTGCTGGGCAAAACTGATTCTTCCTCTTCCAGCAGCCATTGACTGACTGTGACTCTTCACCTATGTGTGGGAGTTTGTGACCTTTCCCCAACCCAGACTGGCATGTCAGTGATATCATCATAATTCAGCTCTTATTTAGTGAAAACAGATTGAGATTTCATGGATGCATCATCCCTCTCATGTCTAGAAGATACTACCTCACAGAAAGCATCATGGTACTCAAACTCCTACCATCTTTTCAACCCTCTTGTGTGATGTTGTGAGTCTTGGGTTATAGGGGCTCACTGCAGATGTATCAGCTGGGGATGAGAATTTCACAGTCACTTATTCTTTATATTGTGATCAGTGATGGATTTCTGGAATAACCTCTTCACAAAAAAGAGCTTTTCTATGTGATGTGGGAGCTACACTTAGCTGCAGGCATAAGAGTAAGTACTTAGAATGCAGTTAGAAGCCATATTAATTTAGAAATGGCAGAAGTAGATTCTTCCCTATGGCCTATAAAAACTCCAACCACGGGTAGTTGGTGAGGTTTACAGTGCCGGGTATGAATTCCCTCCTATTGAGCAGACCTTGAGTCCAGTCAGATAGCCATTGGTTACCACTCAAAATGTAAATGCCACTATTGCACCTTTGGGTATATCTTGCCATGCTGGTCACTGTTGTGGTGCAGGGATTTTACAGTTAAGTAGGAGTATTGATTGCTTCTTTCCTGGCAGCTTGCACAAAACAGATCAGCTAAATTATCAACCACTCCACTCCTAATCGTATCATCAGGTTAACATTGATAAATGTATCTATTTGACCCTAAGAAAAACTGCATTCAGTGTATCAGTGGTCAGAGAAGTACTTTCGCAAACACCAACTCTTTTTTCCAAAGTAATTAAGTCGCAAAGGGCAATAAAAACTCACTGTAGAACATCAGCCCACAGGTAGCCACAACAGTAGCTTAGTCTGAAGAGTAGCTTGGGGGCCTGTGTTGCTCTATTTTCAGTTCTGAATTTTTGGGTCTGTGCAGTTTGCTGCAGGCTGACTACCTTCTGAATTCCCCTGACTCAACTGAGCTGTAAACCAGCTCATTGTTGCTGGTGCTGTGCTCAGCCCTGTTACCAGGTAGCACCAGAGGAGAAGAGAAAACATGGCAGTGGTTCAATGACGCTAGTGTGGGTGGAAATCCTTGAGAATCTTGTTAGAAGAGCAGATCCTGAACCAGGTCTGTAGAGATGCCAAATCCACAGGCTTGACATGGACTGGGCATCTGTACATTAACAGACACACATGCACACATGTACACATACACATGCGCACACACACACACACACACACTTACGTGGAAACTATGGTAAAGGCAGTCGGTGAACAAGGCTGTGGGATGCTCAGGGTTGTGAAAATGAGCTAAATGCTCCAGCCAGCGTGTCCCCATAGCAAGCAGTGTGTCTCCACTATGCCAAGCAACATGTCGTATTAATGTGATTTGTTTATATTTTGTTTGGCTAGACTATGAGCTTCTTGAGGGCACGTCTTGGTCAATTAATTTTATGTTCCCAATGCCTGGAACAGTGACTTTAATGAAAGATAATCTAAAGCCGAGGCCACAAGTGCCAAAGGAATGTTTCCCACTGACTAAGAGAGATAAAAGCGTCGGATAATGTAATTAGAATCCACTGTTTGCCTAGTAGTCCCTTGTTAAAATGTGTTATCCTGGGCCATACCTGAAACTGTCTTCCGACCATTGGGAAAGTAGCTGTTCTTTTCCAACATAGCCAAATGATACAAATAGAACTAATAAAATTTTTTTCTTACTAGACAAAATATAATTTGAGAACAAAAACTGACTGCCTTTGAGCTCCTTTGGTTCCCATACTTCCAGAGATAATTATGGACTGGTTCACAAAGAGACACAGGTACAGGTGCTCAGTCACTATCATATGTTCTAAACATGGAGACTTGGGGTTCAAATATCATCATTTATTCAGTCACCATACTCAAGTCACCTCTTAGGCAAACCCCACTTATCTATGCCATCAAGGCTCTGGAGGACCTGTTTCTCACTTTCCCTTCTATCCCTGGCCTCCTTTCACTCAGCCTCTTACTCTAACATCCTCTTCCCTTCTCTTGATCACTGTAGACTATCCTGCAGCTGATCACAGCATCAGGGTCTTAGTCCTCAGCTCCCATACATCCATCAGGGCTCTTTCCTTCATTTTCCTTGTATTCTCTTCAGTACTCTATATCCTGATGATCTCATATAATTTACCATCATGAACCATACTAAACATTTCTTACGATGTCATAATTACTGTCTTCTTTCTTCCTTCAAATTCCTCTGAAAAGTATCTATAATAATGCTTAGTCTGCAGTAAGTACCCAATAATTCAGTCCTTGAGTTAATCAAAGCCATGGATGTTACTATGAACCACATTTTAAACAAATAGATCATGGTATGTTACCATGGACATTCCATGATAGTGTAGCCAGCAACCAATAAACACACACTATAATGCCAAGTACTTAGAAACCCCAGAGTATGGGAAGAAGACAGAGGTTGATAGAGACTATAGCCTAGGTAAACTGGTCCAGTATTGAAGAGGAGAGTGATTAAGAAAGAGTCAATAAGAATTAGAAAGCAAGATATAAAAACTCAGACCCTACAGCCATTCTCAAACTATGACTTGAATCTGTCTATAAAACTGAGTAATGATGTGATTTTTTGGGTGAAATATCTTTCCTTCAATTGCTTTATGATGTTGGATTAATAAAACATCTTTTGGGAGTATTGTGGATAAATATGAAAGGAGTTAGCTTTTTGGTAAAGTCTATGTCTGAATGTGATGGATAATACTTGGCTGCTATTGTTCTCACCTGGGGATGGGACAATGGGATAGAAACCTGTCACAGGACTGTGCCTGGAAGGTACAAGAAAGAAACAGCAGAGCACTGTGGATTCCTGGAGAAACATTTGGAAGGTGGGAAGCACACGAGTTTTGAGAAATACTGCTAGGCTACCCACATGATGAGTGTGAACTCATGAGGTGACAGGGAAGAGCTAATGAAGTCCAGACAACCTAATCAGTGCTGAATGAGGTTGTCCTTCCACTGTAGGAGAAGCCAACTTTCCATACTAACAGAATCATAAAAGAGAGCCTAGCAGTGAGCAGGTGTTAATGGGACTCACCTGGTGGGATTTTCAGACATGCTTTGGGTTCTGTACTTTCTGAGAATTCTCCCTTGCTTCCACACTGAGAACCACCGAAGCTCCAACAAGTCTGCCTTTTCTCTTGTAGTACAATGCGGGGGAGGGGGGGGGCGGGGTCAGAACATTTTGGAGTTGCTTTCTATTGATGCCATCAAGATCAGCAAGAGTGCACCTACAGTGGCTGTATCTAGTCAGGTATTACTAACATTTATTTTAGGGGCTGAGGAGATGGTATCACATAAAGTGCCTTTCTTGAAAGTGTGAAGACAGAGCTCCACCTCCAGCACCCATATAAATGCCATCCATAGAGGGGTGACTAGCACATACTTCACTAGCATACCTGTAAGGAGCTGGACCCACGATCTTCCCTCACAGAGCTGTGGTGGCTTCTGTGTCTGCCTCGGTAGATTTCTTCTTGAAAACATGTAGAGCTGACCCTGACTCAGCCTGGGGCATTTCCCATCTCCCTCCGCATCCCTCTCCAGGTAGTCTCACCAGTCATCAGCATCAGCATCAGCCTCTTTAGGAAAACCACCCAAATCTACTGTTGTTCAGTAGCTATAAGTCATCTCCAGAGTTAATGGCATAAAGCAACAAGAGTGTGTTGTTTTAATTGGGGTCTGAAGTCAAAAGTATGTTGGCATAACTGTTTTCTTTTCCCAGACCGTAGAGGAGAAGTTGGAGGCTATCTGCTTGTCTTGGCTCATGACCCTGTCCTTTGCCTTCAAAGTCAGCAGGATGGATGCTTCTTCGGGTTTCCCTCTGCCTTTCAATGTTCTTCTTGCTTTGATCTTCATATTCCTTTCTTATTTCTTTCCCTTATAGTGACTCTTTGGTTGGTTTCTGGAAATGTTCAAATAAGCTAAGAAAATCTACCTCAAACTTTTAACTTGATCGTATTTACAAAACATTTTGTTATAGAAATAAATACATAGATTTTGGGATGGCGGTGGAACACCTCTGAGAAGCACTATTCTGTCCACCAAACTAACCTTTAATTTTTCTCCCAAACAGTAAATCATCCAAAGCTGCCCAAGTTTCTGTGGCTTCCAAAAGCGTTGAAAATACAACACCTCTGCACACATGTGAAGAACCATACTCTTTCTATTTCAAGTAAATATGCATGGCCATTACCCTGGTTTTCAAGACAAGGACATGTGTTGCACAGAGAAGACAATGTTCTGTGAAGTGAGCCTTGGTGGGGAGGAATTACTAACGTCTGCATTCTGGGCCTACATATTTAAGTATCCCTCGGCCAAGTTCTTTTAACAATAGTACATGTCAGATCCCCATCTGAACATAGGAGTACTGATGACACATGCCGAACCAGTTCCCTTTGGAGAGGCACAGTGAGTACTTAATGAATTGTAGCTACTGTCCTCTTTGTCTATACTGGCACAGCAGGTTAGGTTTGCCATGGTAACAAATAAGCCTAAAACTGCAGTGGAGTGCATAGCGACAGGTTTAGTCTGGTTGGTGGGTGGTGGTGTTTTGTTTGTTTGATTTGGTTTTGTCTTTCTTTATTTATTTATTATGCATACTTTGTGTCTTTCACATTATGCCTCCCAATCCCACCTATCTCTCTCCCTTCTCCCCACCCCCCAAAAATAAAACAAAATAAAATTTAAGAGAAAAAAAAAGAGGGAGAGAAAAAATGGAAGAAGGGGGAAAGCTCATCATGGACGTTGCAGTGTGACACAGCGAATCATGAAGTATAACCCTTTATCCATAAATTTTTATAAGCATGTGTTTATCACAAAGAATCATTGGTCTGGTTCAAGGCCTCTGGTCTCTGTTGTACCATTGATGCTGGGTCTTTATTGGAACTCTTCCGGGACATCCCGTTGCTGGGCTGTGTCATGGAAATCCTGCAGCCTTGGGTCCACAGGACTGACCCCCCACCCGTACTCTAGCAGATCACAAATGACAGATGAGGTGGATGTTGGGATGGACCAGCAAATAACCCTGATTCTGAGTTATTATTCCTGCCAGACCAAGCCACCAGGGTGAGCTCTCCAGCACCACCATGGCTAGTTCATCTCCTGTAGAGATGAGCAAGGAATGAGGCCTGTTCTCCAGACCTCAGGGTCTGTTCCCCACCCCACCCCCCACCTCCCCAACCCCCCACCCTGCAATCTACAACACTAGGGCCATTTCTACTGTGTTGCCCAGGCAAGGTATAAGGCCCACTCTCCCCAGTGTTGCAGCTGGTGGGGGGCAGGGACAGCTCTCACACCTGCCTCAGGCATTGATGGGTGGTGGGGAGAGGGAGGGTGATTTGGTTTTGTGGGTTTTGTTTTTGTTTTGGGGGTTTTTTTGGTTCCTTTTTTTTTTAATGTCATTCAAGTTTCTTGTGGACCAACAGGTATTAAAGGACAAGGCTGAAAGTGAAGTCAGCTTCTTCAAAGGTAAGAGAAAGAGAGGGGAGGAGGACTCTAGAAAGTCAAGCACTGAAGGTTAAACACACAGGCAGGGGTTAATACTTGCTTCTTCATATAACTTATTAATTGAAAGACCCTCAGAGTGGTCTTATCGCCGAGGAGCCCCCAGACTCAATAACCAGGCCGTCAGATGCAAAAGCACGAGGTTTAATTCACGATTTATGTTTGCGCAAGCGGGTGCCCAGCTTTGGGATAGCCAAGCACCCCGAGTATCCATGCAAGCAAGTTTTTATAGACAAAATTACAAGTTTTACATAAATTATAATATGGGGTACGGGTACAATTGGGATTGGTCTAGATCTTCAACCCAGAATGAAATTAACATAGTTCAGCCTACTCCCAGAAAAACCTTGAATACGTGACAAGCTGCCTGTTCCATCGTGACTCAGTTTACAGTCTGGTAATCATTCACTATGACCGGTTCTGATAATCATCTGTTTAGAAGAATGTGACTGGTCCTGATAATTGCTAGCCTTCCTGCCCAGGACTGTGACCAGTTCTGATA
>PVIU01009240.1:0-77689 GCA_004026605.1 Ondatra zibethicus
TTTGATATTGTGGGCAGGATGGAGAAGTCTTCTGCTTCAGTCTAGGTATATTATCTTCTTTAGAAAACTTAGTTTCTATGCTTCAAACTGGAGCTCTTCGTATAGACTAGCCCTTATCATCAAAAGTTAACCTCTTTTACTTAATTGATTTTACAGTAGATTTTTTGCTGTGCCTGCAGTATATCCTCACAGAAACTCTACATTAGTGTTTCCATAGCTGAGTTCTACAGATTTGCACAGTTTGTCTGTGTGATACAGGAAGCCTCTTCCTCGCTCTTAGTCATGTTCTGATACTGTAGTTAAAATGATTCTTTCTCTTTCAAATGACATTTGTAGATTTAGTATCCCAGTGACTCATCAGTCTGGAAGGATATCTTTCCGTAAAAATGTTTCCCAAATATATGTTTCCCAAAGTAATTATCTTTTCTTCCACATTTCTTTTTATAACCTAAAATGCATTGATGATTTTCTGTAAATTGTTGGGGCTGTTTTATATTGAGGAGAAATTACTGTTTAGCTACATTTTGTCATTAACATGAGGGTGTTCTTAATGATACTGGTGAAGACATGTGGTAAGTGATGAACAATCAAGTCAGTACAATAAAAACTGAAGGATACTCAGATATGAACATGAGAATAGACTGGGGGTGTATAAAATGATTAATGCCAAAAGCTAATTGCTTTCTTCATAGTCAGAAGATATTTTCTTATTAGAGCTTGCATTGGAGAACACGTTTCCTATCAAAATATATTCCCAGGTCAAATTGCATATATAGATTGATTTGAATTTCTTATTGATTCTTCTTCTCTCTAGGCTTTAACAGATTTGATGAAATTAAATATGTTTTCCAACTTCAGGGAGTTGATCTGGAAAATTTTGAAATACTCTTATTGTTCCCAGAGGGAAAAGAAATCCAATCATTCACTCAAAGACTGTTTGTGTCCATGTATAATTCCTCAATTTAACTTCAAGAAATGTTTAATGTATTACCATAGACACCATGGATTATTGCATTTTTCTAGCCAGGAGTATATTTAAACTGAAAGTAGTTTGTCTTTGTGTCACAACAGAAACAGTTATTTCCCTTGTCTCTACGTGATCATGACACAGTGTATAAGAAGATTAGAAAGAGAGAGCCACAGATGGCAAACGCTGGATGAAAATGCCTCCTGGCCTTTCATTGTAATATGACTATCTATAGAAACAGTCCATTCAACAAGTGTGGGCCTTTCCCCGTCATCAAAGTAACCAGCATCGAAAAAAAGAAAATTAGAAATATGTCTCTGAGACTAGATTATAAACAGTAGCTATAAAATCAGTGTCGTTGTAGTACATGACAGAAAATGAATACTTGCAAGTTTTCAAAACAAGAATCACCCAAGAACATTGGAAAGGCCAACTCCTTATGGAAGCCAGACTTCTTATCTGTAGAACCAAACTGCTTTTGCTACAAATCTCATAGCATCTTCCGCACTAGCTGATAAAAGATGGGTGGCATTATGTAGCTATCTTGGGGAAGAATCAGCTCTTAAGCTTAAAGTAGTTTGAGGCTTATCAGGTGTTATTTATATCAGGAATTAGCATGTCTTCCATTGGCTTTTGCTGGGCTCTCACTGGCTTACAATGTCTCTTTCCTTTCTTTTGCTGTATATGGGCACTGACAGCTTGCGGTTCATCCAGATCTTGCACTAACTGCTATTACTTTGTTTTTCCATTTATTGCTTGATTGGATTTCCCCAAAAGTCTCATGGTAACTGAATGGAAAAGAAGATTTTTACTAGCTGTCTCTTCAAAAATAAGTGACAGAGGGCTTGCAATGTGTTTTCACATATTCTAAACAGTGTGCCATGATTTACGGCCATATTCTTTAGGTCACATAATCCAGATGTCTTAAATCTTGCTACTATGTGTATGAGGTTTCATTTGCAGAACTTAAAGGATAATGTTTGGATTTTCCCCTACCATCTATGGATGAATAGTACCCTGCTGTTAAGAGCTCTGCTTTCTTCTTTACTTGTAATTAAGTGGATTGTGGGACTAGCGAGATGGCTCAGAGGTTAAGAGCAATGATTGTACTTTCAGAGGTTCTGAGTTCAACTCCCAGCAACCACATTCTGGTTCACAGCAATCTATGATGAGATCTGGTGCTCTCTTCTGGCCTTCAGGCATACATAAAGAGAGAATGTTGTAAATATAATGAATAAATAAATCTTTTAAAAAATTAAGTGAATTCATTTAAAAGAGTTATTGAAATATTTTAATCACGATTGTGTGGAAATATTTCTATGCCCTTGAGAGACATTTCTTCAGTTTTCTCTGGTTGATTGTATTTCAGCAACATGGAGAAACACATCCACTCCTCCTAGATATTACTTCTTAGGCTGCTTTGTGAACTATTTATCTCCGTTTCCCAGGAAGTGCTTGACAGTAAAGGCGGAGGATAACTACATGTATTACATAAAACAAAAACTCTACTCGCTGTCTTTAATAGAAACATTGTTGACAACAGAGAAACTTTTAATTAGACAATAAACACAATAGATAAGGAATTTCACAAAATATTTTGAGGGTCATATAAATGGAGACTTTTCTCCATCTTGCCCAGTCCTACTGGTCTTATTTCTTTACACATGCCGGTCCCTACAGCTGCTTATAAAATAAGCATTCAGAGGCTTAATATTAATTTTAATTGTTTGGACAATGGCTTAGACCTAGACTAGCTCTCAAAATTAAATTATTTCATTTATATTAATCTGAGTATCACCACATGGCTGTGGCTTACCAGTGATGCCCAGGCATGTTATTCCTTCAGCATGTTATCTCCCTGACCTTGCTATTGTTTCCTTTACTTCCTCATGATTTCTAAGTTAAGTTCATCATCTTTCACCTTTTTGAGCATTTGCCCATGTGGACAGCACTTCTCCATCAATGTCTCCTGACTTGACCTTGTTACCAACTGCGTTTCACAAACTTCTTATTCTACACCATCAGTATCACGTCTTTTATCTTCCCTCAATTCATATGCATTTGTACAACTTTTATTTCATTTTTCTCTATTTTTATTAAAACCTCATGTAATTAAAGAAAAGACAGAAAATAAAGTTGGCTCACAGTCTGAAATCATTTGAACTGAGTGATTCGAGTCTCACGTTCAGTCCTGTATTCAGAATGAAACATAAGTTTGAAATGAATATTGAAATACTGGGCAGAAAGTGATACAGGATGATGAAACAGATCTTTACAAAAACATAAAGTTTTATGTGGGCCAGGGGGGAAAAGAGACACATACTGAGTTTGAACTCAATCAAAAACCAGTAAAAATCACACCAAATCCTAAGCTAATATGTGACACTCACGGTAGACAGCCAGTCATCGCCAAGATTGACATAGAACATAAAGATGACTGAATTCATCCACTTAACATGAACTTTCATGGTGTTGAGATAAAGTCGGGAGCTTAGGCATGCACACTTGTTTAAACACATTCTATTTGGTTGTTAGTCCTTCAAAATCACTGAAACTATCTAGTACGACATTTAAAAAAAACTGCTTTTCAACCTGTCATGTTTCATGGCTTGACACGTGTCATGAAGTAGTTATTCTCCATTCAGTTTGCTGGATGTGCAGTATCTGGAAGCTTCCCGGGAGCAATACTCCATGATATTCCTTCTTGTTATGAGGAATTTTTACTGGAGGTCCTCGGGACTCAGCTCAGACCATCCATGGAAGTGCCTTGGTTACTCTGTACGTACTTTTTGCTTGGGGAGAAGCCTTTCCACTCCTTGGAAGCTGTTTCCTTGAGAAAATGTTTGGAGAACCAGTTCAAAATATCAGAGCTTTTAATACTCAGGCTATGTTGCACAACGGGATTTCCACTCCGTTCTAGAGACAAAGAACTTAAAGAGCTAAGTCTGGCTCAAGAGAAGGGCCGTGGACCCCAGTTCTCAGTGGAGGAAAGGACAGGTGCTTATCATCTTGAATTCACCATAGGTGTCCGATAGTCAATGCTCAGTTCAAAGTAAAAGAAGAATGAAGATAAGGAAAAGTGAGGAGTCTCAAGTTACTTTATAAACCAGCATTGCTCTGTTTCCAGAGTGGATAAACTTTGCATCATAAAAACATTTGTGAGAAACCACATGTTACTGTTGAAGTAGATTGTCAGTTAACCAACTTTCTTTTGTAAAATGTATATTCACTTCTGTTACATTACATACATGCTACCATTTTTAAAAATTTAAATGTATTTTGAATCAATACCTTGCTTTTCTTCCAATAATCATGTGTAGTGGGGTTTTTTTGGTATCATGGGTATAATTAAAACCAAGCTGATAATGTATTTCAGTAAATGAGGGTTTAATGTAATTTCATTATAAAGTGTATAAACTCATATAGCATATAAATTAAAATATCATATATATAATTTATTACTTATTATTTCAAATGAAATTTGTATTCCATAGCTATAAGTTGAAATATGAAGTGTGTGTGTGTGTGTGTGTGTGTGTGTGTGTGTGTGTGTGTGTGTGTGGTTTGAAGGCCAATGTATAGCTATATTTCTTTCTTGGCCGTTACCTTATTTTTGGAATGGAGTCACTGAGTTGGTTCTCAGCAAGCCCCACAGCATCCTGCATCTCTTCCTCCAAGCACTGGGTTAACAGGCCCTATACCATCATCTATGGATGTTTTAACATGGATATTTGAGATCTAAACTCAGGCTTCATGCTTATGATACAATTATATTATACATTGAGTATTCGATCGAGTCCCAAATAGAAGATTTTCCACATAACTCTAAATTGTAACTAAAAATAAAATGATTGTGTATTTTGTTTTATAGATTTTAACAGTCTTTTGTTAATATTAATTCATATAACCAGGTTTTCCCTTATATATCAAATCTCAAATTTTTCTTAGATAACTATTTTCTACATTAAACTCATATGCATTAAATAACCTATGGACTGTATTTCTATGTGACTGAAAAGTTCTTAAAAATAATGAAGATCTTTGCACTTCAAGAGACCATCTTCACCATCTGAAAATCTGTTGAGACAAATTCTGATTTATATTTAAATTCTGTTTCTCATCTATGAATCTTTGAATTAGTGAAGAAACTGAAATGAAAAGCCCTCCAGTAGATCATTTCCCTGTAGGACAGGTCAAAGAGATTTATTCTTAGCATAAGGCTCTTTAAGAAGCAGAAGCAGCCTTCCTGTGCCTCACCTTCCTGCGTCTTTTCATCACATGCCATACCTGGAGGGTTGTGTTGGCTCTAGAGTCAAGTGAATGTTGGAACTAAGTTCATTTCTGCAGTTCCGTTGGCTATTCATCTGGGAGGGAGATGTTAGCTTCTTTTTTGAAGAGTTGTATTTTTATTTTATGTATATGGATGCTTGCCTACATGCAAAAAATTAGGGTACATGTGTGCGTAGTGTCCTCAGGGGCCAGAAGAAGTCAATGAATCCTTGGGAGTTGAAGTTGCAGGAACTTTGGAGGTAAATTAAGGTCCTCGGTAAGATTAATGTGGACTGCTAGCTGCTAAACTGTGTTTCCTGCTGTAGAACTCAGTTTCCAAGCAGCTGACATTCTTTCAATGCTATCATGACTTCATTCCATTGTTAATACAACAGCGGTATATGAACTCATTAAACAGCTTATATTGAGAAGTAAAGGAAGATATAATGGCTATTAAGGGTAGATTTCAAACAACAAACAAACATGGCGGTGTGCCATGCCAATTCTTAGCTTAAAAAAATAACCTTAAAAACTCAAAGGAAAAAAATCATAAAAATTGAGGTATTATATTCATTAGGATGGCTCTTCTTTATTTAAAATCAACCTTGTATCTATAATTAATAATAGTTCCCCAGTGTACATTGCTATTACTTGCCTTTAATCAAGGCAATCAATGCCCATTTCCTTTGTGTTACTGAGGACAAAGGACTGCTGCATTACATAGGGCTAAGTATGTCTCCCTTTCAGCCCACTTTCTCTGGATTGCATTTACAGTCTTCAGCAACTTAGTTTAGTATTTGAAAACAGATCAGTCAATGTATATTATTGTAACAGATTTAACAGGAGTCTTTAATGTAATTTGACAGAGCCATGTGCTACAAATAATGAGTATTATCCCAAACAGGAAAAAACATTTTTATTTTATTTTAAACAATTTTTTTTAATTTTGCACACCAATCCCAGTTCCCTCTGCCTCCCCTCCTCCAACTCCTCCAACCTTCCCCCCACCCCACTTTCCATCCACTCCTCAGAGAGGATGAGGCCTCCCATGGAAAGTCAACAAAGTCTGTCATATCACATGAGGCAGGACCAAGGTCCCCCCCTCCCCGTATCTAGGCTAAGCAAGGTACCCCTTCACAGAGAACAGTTAATGCACTGGGAATAAATATGGGTTGCACTGCCAGTGGCCTCACAAATTGCCCAGGCCACACAATTATCACCCACATTCAAAGGGAACTAGTTCAGTCCTATGCAGTTTTCCCTGCTGTCTGTCCAGAGTCAGTGAGCTCCCACTTTCTGGATCTGCTGTTTCTGTGAGTTTCCCCATCATGGACTACTTGACCCCCTTGTTCATATTATCACAAATCCTTCTCTATGACTGAATTCCAAGAGCTCAGCCCAGTGCTTAGCTGTGGATCTCTGCGTCTACTTCCATCAGTTAATAGATGAAGGATCTATGATGACAATTAAGGTAATCATCAGTCTGATTACAGTGGAAGGGTAGTTAAGGTGCCCTCTCCTCTCTTGCTTGAATTCTTACTGGGGTTGCCCTTGTGGGGTTCTAAAGTTGGCCTACTGCCAGTTTTCTCACTAACCTGAAAACGGCTCCCTCTACCAAGATACCTCTTTCCTTGTGCTCCCTCCCTGTCCTTCCCTCAACTCAACCTTTCCAATCCCTCCTGTCCCCTACCCCTTCACCCTTTCCCACTCTCCTTCTACCCTCCCCCAATATGCTTCCAATTTACTCAGGAGATAATGTCTATTTCCTCTCCCTAAGCTGATGCATGTATGTCTCTCTTAGGATCGTCCTTGTTCCCGGGCTTCTCTAGGGTTGTGGACTATAAGCTGGTTGCCCTTTGCTTTATGTCTAATATCCACTTATGAGTGATTACATACTATGTTTGAAGCTCTAATCACCAAAAGACACTACACAATTGCTCAGCATCCTTAGCCATTAGGGAAATGCAAATCAAAACAATTCTTAGACACCATCTTACAACTGTCAGAATGGTTAAGATCAAAAACACCGATGATATCTTACTTTAGAGAGTATATGGAGTTAGGGGAACAGTCCTACATTGCCGGTGGGAATATAAAACTGTACAACCACTTTGGAAATCAGTATGGCAGTTTCTCAGAAAATTGGGAATCAACCTACCTCAAGACCCAGCAATACCACTCTTGGGCACATACCCAAAGAATGCACATTCATACCACAAGAACATATGCTCATCTATGTTCTTAGCAACATTATTTGTAATAGCCAGAACTTGGAAACAATGGATAAGCAACCTAAGAATGGATAAAGAAAGTATAAGGCACATTGCTTTGAGGACGGACCAAGGCCTTCCCTATTATATCCAGGTTCAGGATTTGTAGGTAAATGATGGCACTAGAAAAAAAACCATCCTGAGTGAGGTAAACCAGACCCAGAAAGAAAAAAGTGTGTTTTTATAACTACTGTGACTGTCTTTAAGCAGTGAAAATTATAGTATTATTATAAAGACTGTAATCATTGTGGCCTATACATATGGCAAGAGGTCTCACACAGTTAAGCTGGTATGACAGGTTCAGACAGACCATATAGCATTATGTGGGGCAATTCTATTGTTGTGTTCACAGTGAATTAATACAGGGTGCCTAAAACTCTAAGTATAAAAATACTTACTAAGCATACTTAAAATTTTTTTAAAAAGACAATGTATACATATTATCACTCTTTTCACTTACAAAAAGATTCTCATATTAATCTGATTTTCCAGTTAGAAAAAATCCCTGCAATGCTACTCTTTTTTTCTGCTCTTACATAGATATCAAATCATATTTTTTTCTATTCACAAAAATATGGAATTTCCAGCTTGAGTCACATGACAATTTAGATGCTTACGTTTTCAGTGATTAATTCTAATGGTTTCTTGATCTATAATATTATGTAAAAGTCTTTAAAGTGATGCCAAAATATTTATTTTAAATTAGAATGTATGTTAGGTTGTTGTATATATCAATATCGACAGTTACATTCCACCAATGGTGGAAAATTGTTTGAACCAGTAAATGCAGTTAAAAAAACGAAGAAAATGAAGGAAAAAGGAAGAAAGAAAAGAAAGGAAGAGAAAGGGAGGAAGGAAGGAAGAAAGGAAGGAAGGAAGAAAGGAAGGAAGGAAGAAAGAAAGTAGATCTAAATGAAGAATTTGGAAACAAATTCTTGCTTGTGACATGGTCATAAGAAATCAAATCATTTGTGTCTAGATGACCTGGACGAATGAATGGACTGATCATATGTGCTTTAGTGTTGAAAAATTTTAAGTTATCTATTCATATGTACATATACACTACAACTTTGACATTTCAAGGGTACATAATTATCTCTGAAAGAAAGGGTGAACACTTTTTAAATATTATGCTATTTCTAAAATCTTAAGTTTTATATTATTGGTACCACCATATATAGAAAAAAATATATTTTTCTTTTAAATTTCTAACTTCTTTTAGTTGTGTATTTTAAATGGATACATACAAAGTAATTTTTATTTAATATATATGTTTTGTTCATTATTATTCACTAAAATTGAGAAGTATGTTGCTCTCTTTCTTTTCTTGTTTGTGTTCGTTTGTTTGCTTTTGAAGCACTGGCAACTAAACCCAGAGTCCTGCACAAGTTGCACGGTCACTGAGTTATATTGACTTCCAGAGGCTGTTTATTGTACGTTTACTTAATAAAGTCTCTACCATCTTATCTGAATGCAAATCTGGCACACAGATTGGTAGTTTGTGCTTACAAATATTCCCAGTATTAAAGCAGACATGCAGCTACCCCTAAAAGTTTATGTAACTCAGCCTCCTGATAGCTTTCATGACAAGACAACTACAGTATATAAAGAAATACTTCTAACTTGATTTTCAGTAGTTTTCAATTATTTTTAGCGCATTGATTATTCAGGATATTGTATTGTTCTGGAGTTTAGAGAACAGACTCGACATTGGTGTCTTGGATTAAGTTAAATTGAATAAGGAGTTTTATGGAACTCTACCTGCAGTGCTCTTAAAAATGACACTTAAATTCCTATTCTTTGGTCATTATACAATTATAATGACTTAATTTTCTTAAACCCAGGTTTAGCTATTTCATAGATTCCAATTAATCTTAATTAGTTTGACCTGATTCAGATCAGACTCATGTAATCAGGCAGTAGCCCTAAATTTGGGAGACATTTCAGTTAGGAATTCAGAAGACTGTGGGCTTGGCAGGCAGCTGGCATAGGATGAGAGTTCTGTTCCCATGCAACTTCATGGAAGACAAGCGCTACTGTTGTGTCTAGGGCCTTGGGTGTTAGAGTTGAGTAGTAGATGGATGAGTTGGGGCTGAGCATTACAGAGTCGCATGTTCTCCACAGTTTCATCCCTTGTGATTTTCTGTAATGGTTCTCATCTACTGAATAGAGAAGTTTCTTTGTGGGGGGAGGAGAGCTACACTGTTCTGTTGATATAAAGATAAAGATTTAGAAATGATTACCTAACCAAGAGCTGGCCAAGAACAACACCAACAGATGTATAAGTGGTAATCTCAAGGGTTTCTTATCCAAGACAAGGAGTACGGTGTTGTTTAGGGAAGAGCACAACAAATGATTATCTGGTACCATATGGTTAGCCCCTGAAATCATATAAGTACAAGTAAAAGAATGTAAACTGTGCACACTGTAATATAGTAATCACACACACACACACACACACACACACACACACACACATATATAACACACACACACCAACAACAATTCTAAAAAGAGCTTAGAGACTGTGCTTTTGATAGAAAGCTGGGGAAGGGTATTGTACATGGGAGGGATTGGAGGGAGAAAACAGAAAGGGAGAAATTTTGTTATTATACTTTAATTTCAAATAGCAATTTCTCATTAAAAGAGCTAATACCTTGCCTAGACAAGGAATAAACTGTAATTTAATTTGTATTTGGGAGGTTTCTGTACTTGTCAGTACACGTTTTTGGTTTCTTTATTGTCACTTGTTAGGTACTCTCACTCTGAGCCAGTTGATTCTCAGTTCCTGTGTATACAGATTTTCTTTGGGGGAAGCCAGACTTAACTACCTGCAGTACAACCCACGTTCCATGGGCAACCCTTTATAATTGCAGCCAAGGACAGGTGTTGCTATCACACTCTGGTGATGAGTTCACCCAGCAGTCATCTTCCCCTGGGTGCAGGAAGGTGTTTTTTTAGAATGTATTTTGAAAAAAATTATTGATATCACAATGTCATTGAGAACTTCTAGATATCAATTAGCCTTTATGCTTTTGCACTCTGACAGGAATCCTCCCCATTAGTCATTGATGTGGTATAATGACATCAATGAGGAGTGGCTGGTGCACAATGGGAAAAAAACATAATCACTGTTCTAAGTTCTACAGGAAAAGCAGGTTTATTTCCTAGCTTCCGTATGGCTGGAACTGCTATCTGTGGTCTAGTCTAGAGGCCAAAGCTGAGAAACCAGACAGCTCTGATATTATCTGAAAGCATACACACTGTCTGCCAGGAATGAGTCAATTTCTTATAGATAATAGACTTATTTAAGACTCCCTTTTAAGGATGAGCAATCCAACATCTATAGTAGTTAAGTGATTTACTCAGTAGCAAGAAAATGCTATCTTTAGATGGCATCAGCCCCATGTACACTGATTTCCAAAGGTTTTTTTCATTCTTTCCACCTCTATTCATATTGCAACTGTGAAATTAAAGCAATTATAATAGAAATCCATTAACTACATAGTGTTTGCAAATTATATAATCTTTGTCTTTGAATGTTCGCCTCTGTGAGCAAAGAGTGGTTGTTTCCTGTGTGTGTTTAGCCTTTCTCCCTTCATGGTGCTAATTGTCACAGGAGACTGAATCTGGTGACTCAGAAGACAAGTCCCAGGGAATATGGAGATGGGCTTGCCTAGGTGTGTGAAGTCAAGTAGGTAGTGGCTTAACTTAATTATACTACTGAATGACTAACAGTTGATGCCTTGTAATAAGGAACATTTTGCTATTCATTTTTTTCTGATGATTAGCAGTTGACTTGATGATGAAATTGAGTATACAGTTTTATATGAACACATTCATGCAACATACAAAAATGAAGATAATATACTAATTTTGAATATCAGATACTTAGGAAGATAATAAGTCACATAATAAAATAATATGGACATAGCCTTGAATTTGAAATTTTATTTATATAATATTTCAATGTGAGTGAGAAATAAAATAATAAACATTTGATACCTTTCTCTAACTAGTTTTATAAAGTCATTATTGAGCTTCAGGATAGTTTATGTTTTTGATTTATTATCACAGTGTATTGAAATTTTTATTGAAGTTATAATTAGCACAAAAATGTTTAAACACAAATGTTTTAGAATAGTTTTTCATATACTAGGCTACATTTTCTCTTCAGATATAGAAATATGCTTTTTTCTCTGAGTTAATTATTTTTTATTATTTTTCAAAGGAATAGTAGACTTAGAAATTCCTTAAACTGAGTATTGAAATACTTAGATGCCAATGAAGGATTATAATCTTTTATCTTACTCAAATGTGTACGTGTGTGTGTCAGTATTTTTCTTCATTTAAGGTATGCCTACTTATTTATATTTATTTATTTTACTAAGTACATTTCTATTTGAACCAATTTGTTTTAAAACACTGATTTTGCTAGCTTTTTACCAAACAATACCATTTTTAAACTAAAATTCTGAAAATCTCCTACCAATTATTTAAAGACTGTCAGGATGAATTTTGTGTATTTAAAACAAATTGTCCTAGGTTGGATGATGTATGAAGAACAGAATTTTATTTATTCAGTTCTAGACTCTGGAAATCCACCATAAAAATCTTTTGTTATTGTTATTATTTTTCATGAAACAAAGTGCTAATTCAAAAAGGAACATGGAACATTTAGAACAGGGCTTAAGGTTAAATAATGACATTGTTTGAACATCTAAGTGAGATACCCTCCTCCTTTAATCACTCGTGGAAGTCATGATTTTAATCTGTTTTGATGGCAATTACGTTTCAATATGAAATTTAGAAGAGCCTAGCATTTAACTCTAAATTGTCATGTAACGTATCACATGTCCTTAATTTGTTTACCAATAATTTAAGGATAATAGTAATGATACCTATGTTGCAGAGTGGGCCGTGATATGGAAACAAATAAGCCAAGTACAGAAGCTAGAGTGATGCTAACTTGCATTTCTAGAAGAGCTTTACACATTTAATTAATACTTTGAATCCTGATGGAAGAATATCCTGCTTATGTAAGTGAATACCATGGAGGGGAGATGGATAAGGAAACCTCAGACAGGAGAAGGATATAGAAACTCAATGTATGAGAGAGGCTTGTCACCCCATTACTGGCTCTGAAGTTGTAGAATGAAATCATGTCAGTCAATTAAATTGTGCCTAACCTTTGGTATTTCTAAGTAGTGGTTACATGAAAATGGAGAATTCATCACTACCGTCACCAGGAACTCAGCCTTTTCAAAATATTTTGTAGAGCTTAAGAAAGAGATATAGCCTGTTGACATTTTGCAAAATGATGAGATAAAGAATTTGTCTTGTGTTAAGCTGCTAAATATGTGTTGATTTGTTTATGGAGCCGATAAAAACAAATCCATTGTGGTTGGAGCAGATACTAACTGCATATGGAAATACATTCCCACTTCAACTCAACAAACATTTGCTAAAGGTTCACTGACCACTGAGAAATGCCCTAGTCATATAAAGGCAGGTAAAGTGTCATCTCTGGTCTCCAAGAGCTACATATTTTTGCCAATGAAGGTAGAACTTGAGCAAACATGTGAAGGCCATTGTGTCAAGTATGCTCTTCGAGGTTATCGACTAGAGCAGGGAAAGCATAAAGAGGAACTGTGCATCTCTCTATAGCTGTGGGTTAGTTTGCTTGTGTAGTTCTCCTAGAAATGGAGCCTCAGATCTTCTGCAAAGCAAAAAATGCTGCCCTATTGCTCCATTTACAGTGAATAAAAATATTATTATAAATAAAATTTCCAGTGAGATGACTCAGTGGGTAATAGTACTTACTGCAAATCTGATGATTGACACTGTATCCCTGATGCTTCCATAGTAGGAGATAACAGACTCCCACAAGTTGGCCACCGACACCTCTATTCAAGCCATTGCACATATGTGCTTGTATATCCCCCACATGAATACACAACACTAAAGAATAAAAGGATGTATTTTAAAAAAATCCTTCTGAAATGATTATATGGGACTTTGTTAATGTCACATGTTTAAGCATATGACATAATTTTACTGCTTATATTTTTTATTTATTTATTTTTTAAACTATCTTTTCTCATTTTACATGCCAATCCAAGTTCCCATTTTCTCCCCTACTCCCTTTCCCTCCTTCCTCCACCACCACCCCTCCACTCCTCAGAGAGGGTAAGTCTTCCCATGAGGAACAAATAAAATCTAGCACATTGCTTTGAGGACGGACCAAGGCCCTCCCTACTGTATCCAGGCTGAGCAAGGTATTCCTCAAAAGAGAATGGGTTCCAAAGAGCCAGTAAAAGCAGTAGGGATAAATTCTGGCCCCACTGCCAGTGGCCCGCAGTCTGCCCCAGCCATTCAACTCTCACCCACATTCCAAGGACCTAGTTTGGTTTTTCCTAAGCGGGTTCCTTCCCTGTCAGGCCGGAATTGGTGGGCTCGAATTAGCTCAGGGAAGCTGTTTCAGTGGGTATCCCTATCATGGTCTTGAACTCTTTGCTAGTATTTTCACTTTTCCCAGTCTTCCACTGGACTTTGGGAGCTCAGCCCAGTGCTCCGCTGTGGCTCTCTGCCTCTGCTTCCATGAGTTGCTGAATGAAGATTCTATGGTGACATGCAAGGTAGTCATTAATCTGACTACAGGGTAAGGCCGGTTTGGGCACCCTCTCCATTGTTGCTTAGGATCTTAGCTGGGGTCATCCTTCTCTATTGCCACATTTCTTACTAGCCCAATAAAGGCTTCCTCACCAAGACACAACTTTTCTTGCTCTCTTTCTCTGTCCTTTCCCCATCTTGACTATTTTGCATCAATGTTCATGAGAGAGGTTGATCTGTAATTCTGTTTCTTTGTTTTGTCTTTGTGTGATTTGGGTATCAGGGTAATTGTAGCCTCATAAGAAGAGTTGAGCAATATTCCTTCTGCTTCTATTATGTGGAACAATTTGAGGAGTATAGGTGTTAGCTCTTTGGTGTTCAGGTAGAATTCTGCAGTGAAAGCATCCAGGCCTGGGTTTTCTTTCTTTCTTTTTTTCCTTTTCTTTTTGGTTGGGAGGCTTCTATTTCCTTGCAGGTTATAGATCTATTTAATTTATTTAAAGTATTCACCTGGTCTTGTTTTAATTTTGGTATGTGGTACCTATCCAGAAAATTGTTCATTTCTTTTACATTTTCCAATTTTGTGGAGTTCAGGTTTTTGTTGTATGACCTAATGATTCTCTTAATTTCCATGTCTTTTGTTATGCCCCCCCTTTTATTTCTGATTTTGTTAATTTGGATGTTTGCTCTCTGTCTTTTGATTAGTTTGGATAAGGGTTTGTCTATCTTGTTGATTTTCTCAAAGAACCAGCTCTTTGTTTCATTAATTCTTTGTACTGTTTTCTTTGTTTCTATTTTATTGATTTCAGCCCTCAATTTGATTATTTCCTGTCATGTGCTCCTCCTGGGTGAGTCTGCTTCTTTTTGTTCTAGAGCTTTCAGCTGTGCTGTTAAGCCAGCAGTGTGAGCTTTCTCCACTTTCTTTATGTAGGCACTTAGTGCTATGAACTTTCTTCTTAGCACTGCTTTCATATGTTTGGGTACCTTGGACTTTCATTTTCACTGAGTTCTAGGAAGTCTTTTATTTCTTTCTTCATTTTTTTCTTAACTCAGGGATGATTCAATTGAGCACTATTCAATTTCCATGAGTTTGTAGGTTTTCTGCAGTTAGTGTTGTCAAATCCTAACTTTAAATCATGGTGATCAGATAAGGTACAGGGGGTTATTCCATTGTGTGTTTGTGTGTGTGTGTGTGTGTGTGTGTGTGTGTGTATGTGTGTATGTGTGTGTTGAGGGTTGTTTTGTCACCGAGTATGTAGTCAATTTTAAAGAAAATTCCATGAGGTGCTGAGAAGAAGTTATATTCTTTTGTGTTTGAGTGAAATGTCTATAAATGTCTGTTAAGTCCATTTGAGTCATGACATCAGTTAGTTCTCTTACACTGGGGAGAGTGGGCTGTTGAAGTCCTACTGTTAGTGTGTGGGGTTTGATGTGCAATTTAAGCTTTAGTAATGTTTCTTCTACATTTGTGGTTTTAATTGTGTTTCAGGCATAGTTGTTCAGAATTGAGACTTCATCTTGATGGAATTTTCCTGTGATTAATATAGAGTGTTCTTCTCCACCTCTTTTGGTTGATTTTAGTTTGAAGTCTATTTTGTTAGATATTAGGATAGCTACACCCACTTGTTTCTTAGGTCCATTTTATTGAAAAATCTTTTCCCCACCTTTTACTCTGGGGTGGTTTGCCTTTGAGGTTGGGGTATATTTCTTGTATACAGCAGAAGAATGGATCCTGCTTTTGTGTCCATTCACTTAGCCTGTGTTGTGTCTTCTTATAGATGATTTTAGTCCATTGATAATAAGAAATATTAATAAACAGTGATTGTTAATTCCTGTTATTTTTCAGTGGCAGTTTTTGCGTATTTCCCTTCTTTGGGGTTTTCTGGTGGGAGGTTATCTCTTGTCTGTGTTTTTATGGCTGCAATAGCTTCCTTAGGTTGGGGTTTTACTTCTAGTACTTTGTTTAGGGCTGGGTTTGTGGCTAGGTATTATTTAAATCTGGTTTTGTCATGGAATATCTTGTTTTCTCCATTGGTGGCGATTGAAAGTTTTGCTGGGTATAGTAGTCTGAACTGGCATCCAGGGTCTGTTGGTGTCTGTAGCACAATTGTCCATCCTTCTTTATGTTGGCAAAGTTTTCTTCTATGATTTTGTTAAATATATTTTCTTGGTCTTTGAGCTGATGTTCTTTGCCTTCTTCTATCCCTATTTTTCTTAGGTTTAGTCTTTTCATGGTGTCTCAGATTGTTTTGTGTTAAGAATTTATTGGATTTAACATTTTCTTTGACCAATGAGTCTATTTCCTCTATAGTATCTTCAATAACTGAGATCCTCTCTTTTATCTCTTGTACGCTGTTGGTTATGCTTGTATCTGTAGTACCTGTTCATTTACCCAAATTTTCCACTTCCAGAATTCTCTCAGTTTGTGTTTTCTTTATTGCCTCTATTTCAGTTTTCAAGTCTCGAGCTGTTTGTATTGTTTGCTTTACCTGTTCAATTGTTTTTCCTAGGTTTCTTTAAGAAATTTATTGACTTTTTTTCATTTTTTGTTTGTCTTTTCCTCCAATTCTTTAAGGGAATTTTTCATTTCCTCTTTGAAAGTCTCCATCATCCTCATAAAGTTACATTTAAAATCATTTTCTTCTGCTTCTTCTGGGTTAGGATGATCAAGTCTTCCCATTGTATGACTACTGGGTTCTGGTATTACCAGGTTGCTTTTTAGGTTGTTGAATGAACTCTTGCATTGGTGCCTACCCATCTCTTGCTCTAATTGGTGCTATGAGTGTCTTTGCCTCTTAGTTCAGTCCTTGCAATTGCTGTTTGTATCTTAGGGAACTGTTCTCGGTCTGCTTTGTACTGTCACTGTCTGTCTCAGAGAGCCACTGAAGTATCTCTTAGCCTCCTTTCTTGGTCCACTCTCTTGATCTGCTGTGTGCAGTCACAGACTGTGCTTCAGAATTCCTCTGAGGTTGCTGGGGATAGGAGGTTTTGGGGACAGAGTGGGACTTGTAGATTTCAGGATCTGATAGATGGGGTGGGGATGTTGGAGCAGCCTACCATCAGGAAGCTTCCCTGCCGGCTGGCTAGAGAAGCTGAGGCAGGTGGGGGAGGGGACCAGAATTTTGCCCCAGATCCAAGGGCCTAGAGAGTTGGGTGCCCAGCTGGGTGGGTGCCCATTCACCTCTTGGTCCACTTTGTGCAGTCACAGCTTGTGAAACTGCTTATAATTTTAAAACTGTGAAGAATTTGCTTTCTTCATTTAATAGTCATTAAATGTTGGGTAATGAACAAATGAGTTTTATGGTATCATTGAGATTTGCTTAAAATTATTATCTATTAGAGAATAGGTAGGTGTATATTAGGCACTTCGAATCACATATTGACTTTTTTGTTTTAGAATTGTTCAATTTTTTGTGTCCGATTTGCTTGGGTATGTTACAATGTTCTAACATTGGTTAAAATTTCATTCTAGATTTTTTAGTGATGATGCTTTTCAGATGTGATTTCTATGTAAAGTAGGCCCTGAATAAAGAACATAGATCTTTATAGTGTGTCTGAGACTCACCCATATGCTTCAAAGCTTCTTCAGAGAAGTGTATATTCCTTGAGAA
Organism: Ondatra zibethicus; assembly: GCA_004026605.1. Classification (NCBI taxonomy): domain Eukaryota; kingdom Metazoa; phylum Chordata; class Mammalia; order Rodentia; family Cricetidae; genus Ondatra; species Ondatra zibethicus. The sequence goes on from PVIU01009240.1 coordinate 17,730, forward strand.
GACAGCTCCATTTGTAGACAGAATTTGAACTTGTACTACTATATCATCATAATTTTTAGGTCTCAAGAGTACAGGAATATATTCAGACCACACACACACACACACTTTACAAGAGAAAAAAGTCTAAAAATGTGAAGTCTACTTGTGAATATTGATATATCTATCAATTTTTTTGACATGAAGATAGCAGCACTTAACACATATTATGATGCATTGTATGCTTTTAGATATATTATTTTCTTTTTTCTATACAATATTAGATTAATATTTTCCATTTCTAAAATAGAAAATTAGTTCCTAGAGAGATTACTATTATCATACTGCTTTTTAAGAGGAGAGGTCAATGCCTTTTTATATTTCTAAAAGTGAATAATGTTGGAGGATTGCTACTACCAATTACTTGATAAATTACACTATGTTTTTAGAGAGAAACAGTCTAATGTCATTCATGAGAAGGAATAGTCACAGAACACTCAATTCCTAGATTTGAGCTTGTTTATAAACCCTGAACTCCATGACTTCATGTTGTAGGAGGCTGCTTGTTTGTTCTCAGCTGCTCAGTCTCGAAATAACCATACAAAAACTGTATTAATTAAATCACTGCTTGGCCTATTAGCTCTAGCTTCTTATTGGCTAACTCTTGCATCTTAATTTAACCCATTTTTATTAATCTGTGTATTACCATGTGGCTGTGGCTTACCAGGTAAATTTCAGGCATCTGTCTCCGATGGGGTTACATGGCTTCTCACTAAGTCTGCCTTACTTCTTCCTGCATTCAATTTAGTTTTCCTCACCTAGCTAAGTTCTGCATTGCTATAGGCCAAAGCAGTTTCTTTATTCATTAAGCAATAAAAGCAACACACATAGTCAGAAGGACCTCCCATACCAATTTCAGAAATAGACTATTCCCCTTAAACACATTGCCAAAACATTTTCCTGAGAATTGTACTTCCAGTATTTGCCAACAGTGCTTTTAGCAGGTTCCATGCACAGTGAGGAAGAGGAAATAGTCTTTTTCATATTCATGCTTACTGGCTCTGAAATGACTTTTGCTTCAGAAGACCAAAACCATCACTACTGCCCAACACTCAAAAGAAGACAAGTATATAGGACCATAGGTGTTTCTGTTAGCTCATATTCATTTCACAGTAGGCTCATTTGGATTTTTGAACTCATCATATGATTATTTTCTTTTAGAATACACAAAATGAATAGATATGAAAAGCAAATGAGTGAATCCCCACTTCAGTTCACTGGTTTGTGCCATAAGAACTATTGCAAGATAGATTAAATTTAGGCCAACTGAAAACTTCTATTAAAAAAAAAGAATGAATGGGAAGCAGTATTTCTTCCTAGAAGGACCACAAGCACTTGGAGGATGCAGAGCTGGTAATTCCCATCACATGCCCTTTCAACTTGCCTATTCAGCTGATGCAGACAACAGATGGAGTTTGGAGAAGGACAGTGGATTATCAGAAGCTTGAACCAGGTAGTGACGCCAAGGGCAGATGCTATACCAGCTGTAGTTTTACTGCCTGAGCAAATTAACACATCCCCTGGCACCTGGTATGGAGCTATTGATCTGCTAAATACCTCTCTCCTTCCCTGTCGATAAAGACTATCAGGGCAATTTGCTTTTGGAAGGTCACTAATACCCCTCCCTTGTCCTACTGTGGTTTTATCTGAACTCCCCAGTGATTTGCATGATTTAGTTTCATGGATGTGGACTGATACTCTTTTCCACATGATGCCACAATGTCTACCACTTTGAACACTGTGTCAGTTACAGTCAATGGTCAAGAAACAGCAACTACTATAGACTGGTTTGTAAGACAGAACAATGACAGATCTAACAAAAATCCTCTAGTCATTTACCTCAGTGAAATCACTAAGTTTTTTGTGTTGAGACATTCCTTCCAAGGAAAGGTGTAAGTTCTGACAATTTGGTCACTTCTTCATCCAAAAAAAAAAAAAGATGCAGTATGGTGGTTAATGGGTCTCTTTGGACTTTTGAGGAAAGGTTTGTACTGAAGTATTCAAGGAACAGTTGTTGGACTGAGGCTAATAGAAGATACAACTGTACAACAGATACATTTTCTAAACAAAATTCATTGACACTCTAATATATTAGATGAGGATTAGATTTGTAGACTTTGGTAGACATCTGTAGGTTCATCATCACACAGGCCACCAAGATTTTCCAACAAAACTTTGCCATTCATATAAGTAACTAGATAAGGAGATGGTGGTCTTTTAGAAATAGCTCTTCACCAATTGATAGATTCATTCAGAAATTTTCTAGATTTAACTTGGAGCTAGCAAGTACAAATAGCATGAGTTTTCCATCATGACCTTGATGGGCCAAGTCATAAAATATGGCCTGCATAGTGATACTCTGTTTATGAATCAGAATAATATATGTGTGTTTAGATATGAGCATATTCTGAAGCCACATGAAGTGACATGATAAAGTGACCCAACTTCACTCAGTTCCTGATCCTGCTGCTTACTGCTGTATATCTATCAGCTTACCTGTTGCTTCATAAGGCATCCACTGTTATGAGTTGGAAATGGAAGAAAATACTGGTCTCTATTTAAATTTGCATATACATTTAGGCTGGTGCCTTCATTAAAATCCATAGCTGTCTAATATCAAACCTTGTTGGGGGTATCTTTCAAGGATTTTAGGGAAGAAAATTCTTCAGTTGGGCAGGACCTTGAGATAATGCCTCAAATATTGCCAGCTGTGTGGTGATATACTGATTCATGGTCTGTGGCCAATGGTTTGGCTGCATGATTGAGAATTTGGAATGGGTATAACTGTAAATTAAAACATAGGGAATAAGTATTTAGCTGGATCTGTTTGGAAAAAATATTTAAAACCTATGTGTCTTAGGTAAACATTCTCTAATGGGGGGGGTTAGTGGTGAAATATTTAGAGACACTCCAGTAGATATCAATCAGTTTATTTCCCTACTCATGGTGGCCAAATGGCTGCCTTGGTGGTAGAAATGGAAATTTTATATGCAGCATGACATAGTCTTGTTTTTAAGGTAGACATAAATGGTCATTGGTAAATGGCAAACTCACTTATGGAAGAGCCCAACACTGTGGCCATAGTGTGTTTCTATTTATTGTGATATCAGCTAGAAACTGAGGAGTTGGATACACTGGCCATATTCTTCCAGAAGTGTTCTGTGTTTACTTAATAGATAGATACTTTGTGTATAATTTGCTTCCCCTGAACATGGCGTTTCAGAATGTCACATTCACTGCCGTGGCATTCCACACTACATCTCTCCTCTGGTCTTGGAGCTCATCTAACAAGGGAAAAAATAAGGAATCCATTGCTGAGTCCAAGCTCGTGGAACTCACTGCTTTTGCCGTATTTCCTACCACTGTGAAGTAACCGACTTGGTATTAACAAAGTTTTGCCCTTTGAAGAGTCAGTTATAACATCAAAGAAAGGACAATACCTTAAAAATTTGGAGTACATCCCTTAGGGGTTTGTTTAACCTCTTGTATCCTTGAACAATATAAGGTAATGTGTTTTACAAGGCCATGAGTCACTGACCCAGGAATCAAGCTGTGGAAACAATAATAGTTCAATTTAGAGGCAGTGTGTGTGTGTGTGTGTGTGTGTGTGTGTGTGTGTGTGTGTGTGTGTACGTGTGAGCAACTAGCAAGTGATCTTGCTTTGAAGAATCTTAACTAGTTCAGCTATTGACACATTGCACATTGATCTTTGCCCAATCGGACTCACACTGATGGGAAATAGTGTACAAGAATTTGGTAGGACTTAGCCTGTATACTAACATTCTTGCTGTGTTGTTTATTGTTTGTTTGTATCTGTATGTGTATGCATATGTGTGTGTGCATACAAGTATGTGTTCTTGTTTGTGTGCATCCATATATACTTGCTTGCATTAATGTTACTAGGAGTTTAATGTAATAAAGCTATGTACAATCTGAAATTTATAATAGCATCTTTGTGAAAAGTAATTAACCTTTCAGGAACAGAATACCTCAATTTATGTGGATGGTTATTTGATAAGTTTATCAAACTTATGAGCCTTAGATGAAAGAAATGGTAGAAACATTTTGCGTCTTAATTTTGTTTATTTGACCACTAAAATGACTGCTCAATAATACATATTCTAAATAAAATGAAAATAAAAGCAAATTTTTAAAATAGAAATGACTCAAAAAAAGACAATTTACTGAAGTAATCAAAATTCATATACTCATTATGTGTTCCCTTAGCTTTCTTGAAAGCATGGTTTTAGGCAAGTGCTATTCAAACTGCTTTTCACCTCCCCTTACTTCTCTTTCTCTGGCCTAAGACTTGTGAAAGCTCATCTTTCATCTGGAAGATTTCTCCTAACACCACACTGAAGCCTTCCACCAGCCTAAGATGCACTGTCTTTGCCTGTCGTGTTTGTCTATGATCCTGCATACTATCAGAGTTTCCATAATACTTTTATTTGCATTATTGTTATTAATGACTGTGCCCCTAACTTGACCTCTCAAATTTGTCAATATCTGCAAAGACTGGGTCATGGCAGTCTTGTATGCTGTTGTATTCTCACTGTCTGCCAGACAGACAGCTTCACAGAAGGGCTTTAGCAAATATTTGAGGACGGACTACATGCAAAGCTTTTAATGTCCTAGCCTCAGGTGTGCATCTCTTCCTGGATATTCCAAAGATATAGCATAGTATATATTCAATGAAGGTTCTAAATAGAGTATAATTAAACACAAAGGGAAGAAATATTCCTATTGATGTATTCTATTTTGTTTGATATCAGCAACATAAATTTGGAAACAATATTGCATGTGGCTTTTACATGGACAGTTAGTTGTCTTTTCCATATAGATACAAACTATTTTTAAAAGTCTGAGGTATGGGTTTCTGGGCTTATAAAGAGCAGTGATTATTATTTGAAGAGAATTATGTAAAAAGTAGATTAAAAATTAAAATCTTGCACTCTCATTTCATCTCTAGTTTCTTTCTGGAAATACCTCAAAATGAATGTGAGTGCACGGTTCTGATGGTTCATGGCTAGCAATCCCTCCTCTGTTGTTTTATTTTGGGGAATTATAATATAATTACATCTGTTTCCTTCCTCCAAATCCTCAGAACATCCATACTTGTTTTAATTCAAATTCATTTTTTAAACTCATGAGTAGCATTATTCTCACTGAGTATATTATGTTTAGTGCTTTTTGATGGATATGGTGTGGGAGGTCCTTTTGTCTATGTGTTGCTTTTATTAGTTAGTGGATAAAACAAATACTTTGAACCTCTAGCAAGGCAGAACTTAGGTAGGCGGGGAAGGCTGGGCTGAATGCTGGGAGGAAGAAGGGCAGAGCTGAAGAGAAGCCATAGAGCCTCCAGAGTCAGAAGCCTCAGCCACATGGTGATACACAGATTAATGGAGATGGGTTAAATTAAAATGTAAGCGTTAGCCAATAAAAAGCTAGAGCTAATGAGGCAAACAGTGTTTTAAATAATATAGTTTCTGTGTATTTTTAAATAATATAGTTCGGGTCTAAGCTAGCCGGGTGGCTGGGAACCAACAAGCGGCCCTTCTTACTACAGATGTAAAAATTTCAATGACTGTTTTGGGGTCACCTTCACACTGTAGATTTTAGAACACAAGACCAAAGTGAAACACTTATTCTGTAACTGTTCAATTCCTTGTAAACAATGGACTTGGAAAGTAGATTTTTAAAGAGAAAATGAGCTTTCAAAATAAGAGTCCAGTGTATGTTATTTGCAATGGCTAAGAGTAATAACAAGGGAGGTATGTTGAGTGTAGCACATGAAAATCTCTTATAAGAATGACAACTTTTAGGCAGTAAAGCTACTGCGCAGAAAAGCCACTCATTGATAATAATGGCAGCTGACTAAAATACAATAGTCAGATATTAATCACATGTATGTTTGCTTGTGCTGTATTCACTATATTCAAGGTTAAATAAGTCACATATTTTTGGTTGGTATCTGCTTTGGGATATTTGTTTTCAAATAAGGTAGAAAGTCAACGCATTGGAAGAAAAGTATAACCCTTAGAGACTTGCCTTTTAGTTTATTTTTTACCAATGGCACTTCGTGTAGTTTTACTATTATGGCCACAAGTATATGCAAGACTACAGTCCAGAAGATATTATCTTGAATTTTAAATCCTTAACTTCAAAGCATTCTGGTAATTTTATTGTGCATAACCTCTTATACTTCAGGTCATTTTTGCAGATGCTAAATTCAAGAAAATTGAATATCTAAAATAGACAATAGAAGAGCTTAGCTGCATTTCCCCCGGCACAGAAACATGAGCAGTGAGATGTCTCTCCTCATAACATTTCTCATTAATATCTTAAAGTAAATGTTTTTGGTTTATGACACAAATTTGATTTTTGTTAAAGATAAAGCTATATCTTTTAATTATAAATTCTAGAATTTTGGATTACATTAATTTTTTAATAAAAATACAATTAAACAAAAATTTTATGATGATAGTTCATATAATGTCAACAAGATCCTAAGTCTGAAATCGGTAAGAATAGAAAACTTTTCAAATCTTCTTACTTAAACAATAATGAAGAAAAAAATCTTTCTTTTCTTTCATTGAAGACTCTTTCTTGCAAAGTACTGTGTAAGCTGACACCAGAAATCATTTCAATTTCCCTATGTCACAACCCTTTCTAGAAATTATGTGGAGTTTAAGAACAAATCCACTGAGGGAAGTACACAGGAAACTGATCAGAAACTTCTCCAACTTCTGGTTACTGTAGAAATCTGATGGGATTTACAAATGATTAGCAATTTAAGATACAAATTATTTATTTTCATAAAGATTTAATCCTTTTCACAATTTTTGTGTCATTTTAAACAGGATTAAGTTATATGCATCCGTTTAAACTGCTAATCTTGATGCTCATTTCCATTTTGTGTTGAACTGCAGCAAAAGTATCTGATTTGGATCGATTATAGTTTTAGAAGTCTGATGAAGCATATTGCATTTATTCCAATATAATCACTTTACTCCATTTTCCAATAATTGTACTTCAGAAGACTCTAGTTCTATTCAAATATTTCATGAACCTTGGGGAAATCAGCTAGTTTGTACTAATAAATTAATGATAATGTTGAAATAAACTTTTCACAAGGTTACACAAATAACTATAGCAATATTCGACTTCTGTAGTTAGTTGAACAAAAACACAATCTGTATATTCCTTTGCAAAAATAAACTGAGATTTAGTTTTTGTTGTTGTTGTTGTTAATGGCATTCCACTTGGTGATTTACTATGATTTAAGTTATCTTCTAATTCTTAACTACCAAATTGTGAGAATATATATTCAAATATATTCATATATATATTCGTGTATATATTAATACAAATTTATAAATAAGAATTAGAAGATACACACATAACATACACATCCATATATATGTGTGTGTGTGTATGTTTGCGTGTGTGTGTGTGTGTGTGTATGATAATGGACCAGAATCAGAAACCTCATCCAAACATTAGAAAAATGACTATTTTACAATGTTTCATGAGAAGAATATGTGAAACTTCAGTAGGGATTGGAACTAATATGTCAGACAGAGACACAGACAATGACAGTAGTCTTTAGTCTACAGTAATACAATTCACCAGTCTGTTGAATTTTCCTTCCTCTTTCGTTCATGAGCCTGAACGTTCTTTCCTTGACTTCACTCAGGCCACAACCCTGGCCAGAAGTCTGCATTTATGATGGTGGAGCTCTGACAGAACAAGCTTTCTGATTGGGCTGTCTGCTTTGTGTTACTGTATTGCAGTAGCCATTGGATCCTACTGCCAAGGACAAGAAAAAGAATGTACAATATGCAAGAAAATTTGAACAATCAGTGAGTTAACCTGAGTGTGTCAAATTCCAGCAAGTTGCTCATTATGGGAATATATGCCAGAGTTTCCAAATCTTCCCTTTAGCCATTTTTGTGTCTAATTTGGGAAAGCAACTACATTAGTATGGCAGGGCAGCTGACTTAATTACTTGAAGCTGCTCTAACAACGGACACCACAGTTAGATAATTGATGCACAGTAGACATTCATCTCTAAATTTCTGGGGTCTGGATGGCTGGAATTAATGCTCTAACATGTTCATGTTCTGGTGAGTTCTCCCTATGCTTACATGTTTCACTAAGTGTTCCTTAGGTCCTATCTATCGCTCTCTCTCTTTAAAGTGCTAAGCACATTTTGAGGGCTAAAGTGGCAAGGTCCAATCCTTTCCCCAGATCCATAGCTTCTGTCATCATCGTCCTGAGATAAAATTTCAACACAAGGATGTAGATGGAAGGTTCTATCCTGCCCGGTCCCACAGCCATTCAGTCCCAACAAAACACACAGAGGGTTATATTCATTATAAACTGGCTATACTATTAGCTCAGACTTATTATTAATCACTCAAGCAAAAAGAACTGCCATAGCAAAATGGCACAGTCATGTTGCCCAAGGAACAGAAATTAGTTTCTTCACCACTGAGAGGTCAGAATTCCCAGTTCACAGAATGACAGTTGAGGTTATTTTTGGAAAGTCCTTCTGCTTGTGTCCAGGTAAGTGACTATCCTTTAGCCTGACCCCATCAGTTCACCTTTGCATCCTAATACCCTCTTGTAAAAGAGATAGGCACATCATACAGTAGGAGGCCCTTTTCTTAATAAGCTCAAAGCAAGTAATCTTTAACTCCTTTAGAATGTCCAGATAGTCTGGGATTCTGACTTCTATACTTGAGCATAGGAATTTGTGCAAAAACTACTAGAAACTACTTAGTTTTTTCATAATTAGTTTTTTATTATCCATTGATTTTGTATTAAAGTTGATTTTTAAGAATATGTATCAGCTGGGCTGATATGAAGACTAAGTTAGATAAACCACCAAACACATATAACCTGTCTGACATACTTTAAATTTTATATATATGTAAGAATTATCATTATTTTAATGTGAATTATGGAGTTTAATAAAAAGTTAGGACACTAAAGGCTAAACCCTGCCTACTGCTGGGACTTATGTCTGAATACTAGCTAAAGATACATTTAGAGTAAGATATAAGTTAATCTTGAGTAGACTGGTTTTTAGCATTGTTACTGTCTCTCATTGTTAGTTTTTTGTCAGGAAGGGTGGGACCTAAGTCATAATTCTCTGAAAAGTAGAGAATTAGACTATTTTGATAATTTGGGGTCAATGAATTTTTCTCATGGATAAATTAATAATGAACATCTAAATAATTTTTCTAGGTTTGTTTTCTCATCTTATATTTCTTTCTAAAATGCTTTGATAGAGATATCATGTAATGGTATCATTAAATGTTGCCTATTTTCCTCAAGCTGATCATTATTATGACATTTTGCAAGACTATGAACTCTGAAGAATGCCTCCACAAAGGGAATCCAACCTTTACAGCTGAAAATGGGAGGACCACGTTCCAGCAACATTCTAACAGATTTCAGAGTTTCTACTGATGTGATCTGGAGAAAACAGCACTTACAGAACTGTTGGTGCAGCTGGCATCCCTGACTGATTAAGCCATTAGAATCTCAAAGTCATTCTCCAGATGTGTTTGTCTCAGGCATTGGTTAAAGAGGGAATGAAGCAGGAATGTGGTATAATTGTTATACATCGTCCAAGTCTCATGAAGTTCACTGGTGTCTACTATTGCTCAAAGTACACTTGGTATCTGGTTAGTGGAGGATGCTGGCTGTGGCATGTGCACAGCTGCAAAAGCTTTTTTCTAACAACAGTGATCATTCTACATGACCCAAGTTTGCAGCTGCATGAACAATCTCTGATTTCTGAAAATGAAGATGTAGAAACCTATTTGAGCCTACAGGTTCACTTGCTGCACTCTTTCTTACCTCTCACCTGCACAGTCTGCTTACTCATCCTTTTTGGGAGGCCACAATGGTGTTTTCTCCTCACAGGAGTTGGCATCTTTCCATTCCTAGTAAAAATTATTGCTATCCATTGGAAGCTTAGCAGGAAAGAGATAGAACACTTAAAACATTGTGGTTGAAGGAGAGACAAAGAGGGATGCTCGATAAACCTGTGCCAAAGGTAAATCAAGACATTTATTTCCAACTGATCACTTGATATTTCAATACCCTGCCTTTCACTTGCCATCCCTGTAGCCAGACATAATTTGAGTAATGCTGTGCTACAATATCTACTTAAAGTTTACAGCAGGTGCATGTCATGAGCACATTAGGAAGTTTTTTCCCTACCAAATACCCCTAATGAAATTATTGTAAATATAGAACCTGAACAAAAAAATATTATGGCACACTTAAAAGACAGTATTCAAAACAGGGGCAATAATAAATGCTCTGTAAACCTGTGCTGAAGTCAGATCAATGATGGTTGATGAAATTCACCAAGAAAACCATGGGGAAAATATGTATATGGACATCAGAAAGCAACTTATGGCAGTTGGTTCTCTCTTTTCCCCATGATTCCTGGGATCCAATTCAGACCTTCAGACTTGGTGCAAATGTCTTTACCCACTGAGCATTCTGGGTAACCTAGTTTTGCCATTTTCTCGCTTCTATGAATATACAGACTTAGAAGCTCTTTTTTGTTTGTAGCTAGAAATGATGACCATTGATCAGAAGCTAGTGGCTTCAACAAAACAGGTACATAAAATATACATAAATGCAGCATTAATATGTAGCCTATGCTTTTTTGTTTATTAATCTACAGCTTGTCAGTAACTTTTTATAAGTCAACTTAAACTATGGGGAAGAGATGCCAATTACATGCTGGAAAAGGGTCTTTCTTCTAGGCACATGGCAGGGCAGAGAATGGAAGAATGCAGATATATGGTTACAAAACATATATTTAATGTAGGAGAATAATACCATGTATAGTTAGAGATGTAACATTAAAATTCAATAAACTAATGAGATAGCAAGTAATTTGAAATCATCCTGACAAATAATTGCATATTAGATTGCCCTGTAAGTTACCAGTGAGTTTTACTTACTCTGTTTTGAAAGTTTCCTAAGGATGACAAGCCTCTTTCCTTATTTATTTTCCTATTGACTAGGGTCCATATTACTTTCTTCTATGATATGTTCGGGTTGGGATAAATGCCCTTCAACTGCCTCTACATTGTCTTGGTATGATACCAGTGGCTGTTTTCTTACATTATCTTATTAAATTATCACAATAATTGACAGAAGTCATAATCCTAATTGTTAATCATATTAAATCATATGTGAGATATAAAGAAACTAGGAAATATGATTTCTTCCACTATGTTCTGGTGACTTAATAGAGGCACTCAGCATGTGTGTATTTACTCCCATGTTACTGAAAAAAGTAAACAAAAGAACTCATAAGAATAATCATTAGAGCTGGTGGTAAGTCTCTGAACCATGAAAGGCAATAATCAGAAAATCTTCAGGACAATGATTCAGAACATGGAAGTGCAAGGAGATATAGGCAAAATAAGGTCTCAGAAAACTACTCCTCCAGCAAGATTTAAGCACATTCCAGGCAAAATTTGAAACTTGATTTTCACAACAACTTATGAAATAAAAAATATAATCATGTTACATGGGGTGAGGGCAGTGGACTACCCAGCTGACTTCTGCACAAGTATGAGGACTTGAATTTGAATGCCTGTGTTTGTCACCCTACTTCTGAAGGTTGCAGAGACAGGAAGAACCCAGGGGCTTTCTGAGCATCCAAGTTGTCACAACTAGGGACTATTTATGTATACATATTACCTAAATCTGTACAGCAGAGTTATAGAAGAGAGAAGAGAAGCCTAAAGATAAGATAATTAAATGGTCTTTTAATGCTAAAATATTGCTGGAGATTAATTTTTAAAGTGAAACTGAGCAAGTACCTGAGAGTCATTGGAGAAACAAAACTAAAGATGGAATCCATCATGACTTAGGGATATCATGTGACCTTGACCTGCTACTTAAGAAGCCCCATATTTTTAACACATTGCAAAATATCAATCAATATGCTGTTCATAGATTTAGTATTTAACTTGTGAATGTGTTATATGTTATAATAGCCTATGAAGCTATACTTCTTAGATATATAAACTAATTCTCCTTTAGAAATGACTTCTATCTTTTTCTTATTACTAGAATTCCCCTATTAATGGAAAAATAATCATTCAAGTGTCATTAGTCACACTTATTGGGGTGAGATCTGCAGCGGTCAAGCCAAGAAGGGTTAGTACATTCCAGGGTTGGGGCATGTGGATTAGAAACGTTAGGTAAAAGGAACATGATATGAAAGAATTAGAGACACAGGTTAGTACGAGGAGAGAAATTCCCTGAATACTGAATTCATCCTTGTTTATTTTTCATATGCTTTTAAATCCCAGTAGAAAAGGAGGAAGAAGGCAAAAGCCTGCTTTAACATGACACAAAAGACAACCAGAACAGTTACTTGCTTCAATACTTGAGACATCAAGCCATTATTTATTGAGTAAAGCATTTGAGGTTTTGGGTAGGTCATGCAGCGAACACACCCTAGGCCACGTATCCTGTAGGCAGTCACTTCCTATTTCAAACTTCATATTTTAAAATGAAGGAGCAGCAAAGGGCTTGAGTTCTCTGACCTGCGGTCAAGATGGAGAAGAACCTCCTCTATGGGCCCTCTTAACATCCAAAGAACTAAGGAACCACACCTTAGTTTAGGATGTGTAGCCACACCTGTTGTCAACAATTTTGAAAGAACAAAAATAAGCTCAAACTCTCTGACTTCCAGTCAAGGTAGAACAGGCTCATATTTGTGGGTCCCCATTTAAGTAAAATAATTAATTAATGATTGAACCGAAAATTAAATGCAAAGCTAAAAAAAGTAAATGCACAAACCCTCATTAGTTTATTCATCCATTTTTCTCACTCGTTCCCACTAACTCTTCTTACTATATGTTTTCCTATACTTAACACATAAATATTAGGTTACATCAATTAGAAACAACAACAAAAACCCCAAATCCCAACTTCATAGATATGAATGCCCAAGACAATTAAAGAACACAAACAAAGCTTATTATATACCCATGAAGGTAAATACTAACGAGAGAGATTATGCGAGGACAAGGTGGGAAGCGTTGGTTGGTCAAGTACAGTTAACAAAAATTCCTGCTGAGAAATGCTCGCTAAAACAGAGATCTGAGCCTAATGGTCATGAGTATGCGCAGCCTTAAAATATCGAGGAAAACATTTGTAAAGAGGTAGCACATGTGAAGATAATGGTCATGGAGTCCTCAGGGAAATTAGCTGCCACATGAAGAGCTGCCTCATGTAACCAATGAATATGTGGTTAGTTACAGGAAAGACAAGTCCAACCTTACCAGTGTTTCTTGGTAGCTTGGGAACCTTCCTGTTGGAAGTGTATACTTTCCTGTTCTTTTGAAATACTATACTGGCTACAGTGGAAATTCATTGAAAAGTCTTCCTACAAGGATAGAAAAGGAGAGTAGAGGGTCCACCTACACACCTGCAGCATTTATAATATCTTTGTCTACACTTCTATTGCCGTTATCTACAACTTCTGACTAGTAGAAAAAGTACATTCTGAGCATATTGACTTCATCCAACTTCCCCTTTCATTCAGAGTGTTCATTTTAGAAAGTAAGTCAGTTAGTTACACTCATTTGCTTCTCATCAGAAAGTAACTATGGAGAGATTCACCTATATAAGTGCTTATTTTTAGAAGCAAAGAGTTTCACATAAGACAGAAATGGGAAAGGTAGAGATGAAAGGAAGGAATATGGTCAATGGAGAAAGTGTTCATATCATAGATCTTATGACTCATGGAAATGACACACTCTAAATGTACACAATAACAATTACTGAGTGTTATCCCACCAGAGTGATAAGGGAACAGAACTGGCATTGGATTGCAGATGTCAGAGAAGCTCAAATTCTTAGCATTTTTGTCTACTTGTGTGAGTAGTCTCCAAAAGCTTCAAAGGGAGCCATGGGAAAGAAGACACACATAACAGGTTACAAATCATCTGAACAATATTTGAGTGATCAGTTCTGATAGACATAAGCAGGGCATCTAAGCAACTGGCTTTTTTCTTCAAATTAAACAAAATGCTTTCTATTTCTTGTATGAAATGGATGATGCTCTTGATAATAATCATGGACTTGTTGGTCTGTGGTTAGCTAAAACTGAGTTAGATTTTCTACACCAGAGCTTTCACTATGTCTTTAGATAGATAGATAGAACATGTTTCACATTAAGAGCTATCAGGAGAGTGTGTCTCACCTGCCCCAATGAGTGGCCAAACACCAAACTCATGTTTCTTTCTAAAAGAAGAAGAAGGAGGAGGAGGAGGAGAATGAGAAGAAGAAGAAGAAGAAGAAGAAGAAGAAGAAGAAGAAGAAGAAGAAGAAGAAGAAGAAGAAGAAGAAGAAGAAGAAGAAGGTAAAGTAAAAGTTAGAGTTTTACTTGTTATTGAGGGTGGAGGATATGTGCGTGATAGTGTATGTGTTGGTATCCTTTCCTGTGCAGGCCTAGGGGATATAGTGAAGGGGTGGGTAGATGTTCCTCAGGGTATCCTCTTCTGTTGATACCAATCTTGTTCTTCTGAAATAGAGTCTCTCACTGAACCTGGAATTTGTTGTTTCTGCTGGAAAAGATGAACAGTGAGCCCTGGTGATCCTTTGTCTCTGTGTCCCCAGTTCCCAAGTGATAAGATTTTAGACATGAACTGCAGGACTAAGCCTTTTCCATAGGTGCCGGGGATCAAATTCAGATTCTCACAATCTCATTTCTAATACTTCATTAACTGAGCCCAATACACAGCTTTAAAATTTCATTATATTTAGTTTTGGCTACACAATCACAATACCTTAATCAAGAGCAGAATAATACATATAACAAGATTGACCTTGAATTTATATCAACAAACCAAGATTCATACCAATGCAAATTAATTATATATATATCATCTCCCCTTTTAAATGTAAAAGAACATCTGCATTCTTCCTCCCAGCATTCAGTTCTGTCTCCCCGCCTACCCTATCACCAGGTCCAAAGCAGTTTCCTTTATTAACCAATGAAAGCATCACAAATACAGAAGGACCTCCTACACCAGCAAAGGATAACCAGACTATAGTCCACAACTCCGGAGAAGCTAGGTAACAAGGATAACCCTAAGAGAAACATACATGGATCCCCCTGGGAAATGGAAATAGATAAGAACTCCTGAAAAAGTTGAGAGCATTGGCAGGGGTTGTGGGATACAAGGGGGAGGGAGAGGGGAAAAGCAAAGATGGAAGGGGAGCATGAAGGAGCCAGATGGTCAAGATGGGGGAATGACATAGAAGGAGAGAAAAGAAAAAGATATATTGATTGAGGAACCCATTACAGGGCTAGCAAGAAACCTGACACTAGGGAAATTCCCAGGAATTTATAAGGATGACCCCAGAAAGATCCTAAGCAATAGTGGATAAGGTTCTTGAACTGGCTGATGACTACCTTAATTGTCATCATAGAAACTTCACCTAACAACTGATGGAAGCAGATGAAGAGATTCACAGCTAGCACTGGGTCTAACTCCCAGAATCCAGTCACAGAGAGGGAGCAAAGGGGTCAAGACCATGCTGGGGATACTCACAGAAACAGCTGATCTGAGCAAGTGCAAGGTCATTGGATCTGAACTGACAGTGGGAAAGTCTGCATAGACAAGACTATGTGCTTTGAATGTTGGTAACAGTTGTGTGACTGGGGCAGATTGTGGGGCCACTGGTAGTGGAACCTGTATTTATCCCTAGTGCTTGAGCTGGGTTTTTGGAGCCAATTCTTTTTGGAAAGAAACCTTGTTCAGGCTAGATACAGGGGGGAAGGCCTTATTCCTGCCACAAAGTGATGTTCCAGACATGCTGACTCCACATGGAAAGCCTTACCATCTCTGAGAAGTGTATGGGAAATGGGGAAGATAGAAGTTGGGGGAGCAGGAGGAGGGAGGGAGAGGGAACTGGGATTGATATGTAAAATGAGAAAAGATTGTTTTAAAAGAATAAATAAAAAAGAAAGATGTCTCATAAAAAATAAGCAATAAGCAACATTTCATTAGGATCCATGTCTGGTTAATAGACTCAGAAGGACAAAATGCTGAACATTCTCTATCTCTACCACGTATATCTTGTGTACAAACTGTGAGTTGTCAGGTTTGGTGACAAGAATCTTTACCTCCTGAGAGTCCTCCACATAGTAGTCTATGATTGAATTATTTTCCTTACTGGAATACATTTCTTAATTTAAAATGGAACTAATATTGCTTATTATATATTGTTCATTACATGTTCTGAAGATTCAGTAAGTACACACAATAGCAATGGCATGTATTTAACAATAAAGGTGTTATTTACTCCTTTGATTGCTACTAAGGGAGTGATTTTATAAAACTTGCCCTAAGATCACATAAAATTATCAATATTTGCAAAGTAATACAAAGGATGCATTTATTAAAATATTATGTTACTCTGTGCTTGAGTTCAAAACATATGTTTTCATTTACATGCTGTAAATACCAGAACATGATAGACACTATGAGTAATTCTATAACTGATAGCCACAGAGACAGCAAAGGCAAATTATTTCCTTAATCCTCCCATAACAACATCCAAGTATAAAATATTCATTTCAGAATTTCAGAAAGAAAAATGTCAAATATACTAGAAACCCTTTTTAGTTTTACACATAAACTATTTTCTCTTATTACCAGTTTCTGAGGGTACACGAGTCCTCCTACAGTGTGTTATATAAAGATCCATTCAATCTGGAAATCAAATTATGCCAAATTTTACTGTAGTCCATTTTATCTTAAAACATCATAATTAAATACTTCTAGCAATGTACATAGAATTTTTTCTTGACAATTTATTGCAGAAATTAGAAAGGTTTTTGTTGTTTTTGTTTTCCACGTGTAAGAAGGTACTTTTTAAAGGAATCAGAACAAAAAGAAATTTGATTTCACTACAGATAAAACCCTAAATTATATTAAAAAACTATAGCCACAATCTAAATCTCATCTTCTTACTACAGATCACAAAGTTTCCATGCTGGGTGTGTTCTTCACTTCGTATTATTCTGCCCAAAACTTCATTAGAAATGTTGCTGAAATATGGACAATTGTTGCTATGTTTCTGCTGAAAGGTCTCAAGGAACAACATGGTCACTTTTATTCCAGAGATATCCTTGGTTACTTGGTCATGGCATTATCACCTTCTGGTCATCTAAATCTTTCAATCATCCTTTTTTTCCAGTTACATCCACTTAAAAATTCTTCTTAGGTTCTTCTCATAAATGTCTAATGTACACTGTATTTCCTCCTCCTTAATGATGTAAAGACACTGATAAGATCCACTCCCATGTACTCTCTGAGAATTCAACTACCAATTCATTACTTCTTCTGAAAAGTAAAAGTAGCTAGACACACAAGTCATTGTTGACACTTGAAACAGCAATTAATTATTTAATGTGTGTATCTTATGCATATAAGTGTAGGTGTGTATATGTGCATATGTAAGGCTGAGGTTCATACTGATCTTCTGAAACAGGGTCTGTTGCTGAACCTGTAACTCATCAGTTCAGATTGGCTTCTAGAAGAGCCTCTGAGTTCCATGGGCATATTTTGTATCCCACTCCTAAGGATTAGGGATTTAAGTTAGGATGATCTTGCCAAATTTTGTATGCCAGTTAGTAATAAAGTCAGGTTCTCAAACTTGAATAGCAAGCATTTCACTGACTAAGTCATCTCTCTGGCTTCTGAAATTTTTGATAGTTTGATCATTGGGCTTAGATTCTACAAAGTGAATTCTGCTGGAGCCATGCCTTTTAGAACAGGAGATGAACAGTCTGTATCTGCTAGCTCTCTTTGTCTTACCACTTCCATACCATGGTCCAGTGACCACCATCCTCTAAGAGGGACTTGTAATACATGGGAATTCAACAAGTTTAAAAATGAATTCATTTGAAATGTATTCATTCATGACTAAGTGGAAGAAATGTCACTGCAACAGGTCACACTTTGCAGTGGAACAAGGATTCATCTCAAATGCAGAAGGAAGGCAGAAGTGTACTTCGGGTGTCTCATAGTCCATTGAACATGATTACTGCCTTCATACTCACGTCAATCACACTTATTAATCACTGATGTTGAGTTTAATAACAGGGAGAAGAGAAAAAAGAGTTATCCTATTTTCTTCAGTCCTTTTCTGTTTAACAGTAGAAGAGATACAACCTACATATACCTAGAAGAAAAATAATCCATTTGTGCAGTGTTCCCATACCATAAACACAATGAGAGACTCCCAAGTGATACATGTCATGTTTTTACTGATTCTGCCCAGAGGATAGTGTTTTGATATCACAATTCAAACTGATAGTGCCTAAAATGTGGAATGCTGAAATTCATAGTGATACTTAAATGTCTTAATTTTTATTTTACTTAGGATAGTATATATCAAATAAGCAAATTGACTATGGAAACCATTATTTTATTTATATGTTTATGCACTTTATTGACTTCTTTACAATAAGAAACTCATTTTTTTATTCTTATTGAGCTCTACATTTTTCTCTGATCCCTTCCTTACCTCTCCCCTCCCCATTCAAACCTCCCCCAAAGTCCCCATGCTCCCATTTTTTTCAGGAGATCTTGTCTTTTTCTACTTCCTATGTAGATTAGATCTATTTATGTCTCTCTTAGGGTCCTCATTGTTGTCTAAGTTCTCTGGGATTGTGATTCATGGGCTGATTTTCTTTGCTTTATGTTTAAAAACCACTTATGAGTGAGTACATGTGATAATTATCTTTCTGGGTTTGGGTTACCTCACTCAAAAAAAATCATTTTTAAGTAGAATTAAACCAATAACTCTTAACAGCATGGCTACTGAATTTCTTTTTTCATTTTATTTTGCGGATACATAGTCAAATTATTATACTTGTAAATTTTTGAGACTATCTTTATCATGTTATGTAACAATTTCAATATCTACTGACGTCCATACTCACTCTGTTCTGTATTTGCAGAGTATGCATTTGATTAGAGCAACCAGCAGAATAGAAAAAAACAGTGCACATAAGAGTTTCAATTTTAACACATAGTTTAGGACAGTCTTCTTCTATGCAAACATTTCATACAACTGAAGTATAAAAGTTCTTGTTGTAATTATATATAAACAGAAGATTGTCAGCAAAATTAGGGGATGCATTAGTATCTGGGAATGGATGACATTAAAATCTCTAACATATGAACAAATATAATGTTTTAAGTTCGGTATTTCATGCATTCATTCTTTTTATATTATTCTTTATGCTTTTCTGCATGTTTGACACATTTTATGATTATACCCACATAAATTGACAATGGTGTCATTTTCTTGACATTATCAAATGTCCCACAGGGAGACTGTGTCATTCTTCCTTACTGGCTGCATATGTAAGCATTATGGTTTCATGTCCTCCTCAACAGGCTTTGATGTGGCACTGATAGTCATTGATTTGTCCAAAACACTTCACTAAGTGGCATAAACAGACAAATTTTAATAAGAAAATCAAAAGAGAAATGCCTAATCTAAGACTAATACTTTTTTACTTTTACTATTTCAGCAAGTTCAATATTTACATCATAACAAGTAGAAGAAAGAAATGAAGCCACAGAGCTTGGTCTTTGCAAATGTATTTCTACCTGATCACTTGCAGATCTTCTGGCTTTAAGTGATTGAGTATAACACCAACAGTTTTGGAGTTAGCATTCTCACTTACAAAAATATATTATAGAAAAATTTCTTCATGCAGGCAGAAGGAACTATCTGTAAGAAAATCTATTGTGCAATTGTTCATAATAGCAAGAGTTCACCAATAATCCTACTTTGAATCAATTGGGAAATAGAGCATCATAAATTGTTAAGTCTATGAGTTATTTGAAAACATTTATAATTCATGAATAAGAAATCTAAAAATTCAAATGAATAATTACAAAATTTTAGCCTGGCACAAAACTAAAGATGTTTGAAGATGGATGCATAGCTCAATAAATGTACATCATCTCTTAAATGTCCTCAATTTATGTCTCAAAATTATTCATGTTGTATAGAGTTTATCTGTTGTAAAATGTGTGGTGTACATGATCAAATAGTAAAATACTCAATAAACTTATGAAAATGTGTAAGCATTGGAAGTGCCTGAACTATAAATCAGCATTTTCTAATTTTAATGTACAAAAGCATATATAGTAATAATGTAAAATACAGATGATTATAAGCAAACGTGTGAAAGATGTATCTTAAGTGTATGTATGTTGATACTGTCTTGAATAGTTATACATTTCTTAACAAAATATATTTTAAGCAGGAGTTTATATATGTTGACTTTTTAGGCAATTATAATTAAAGAACTTTAAGTATTTTAGAATTACAGGAATAATTATGCAGACACATTCAATTCAGTTTATGATTTAGGTATAATAGTTTACCTCTTAACATATTTTTGTCCTGAGAAATGGGAAGAGTATTTAAAGAGTAAATTTGAAAATTAGTTTTTCTTTTAAACATAGCAAGGCATTCAACTAGCAGTATTCAAGTAAATTGTATTCTTAATTAGCCAAAAATTGTTTGACTTATAATTTAGAAGATGTCATAAATAAAATGATGTGTGTGTGTGTATTTGTGTGGATGTGTGCATATTTCATAGAAATTCTAAGCTTTCTTCCTCAACCTTGTAGTAAGTCAAATTTTTGCTAGCTGTTATGTCAATCTCCTTAAAACCATATAACTTCTAGAATTTCCCTTCAAAGAGACCTTCTCTAGGAATTCAAGATATTAAATTATCAATTATCAGATAAATACAATTATTTGAATTTATGTTTTACTTGCTAAGATTATAAATGAAGAAAATAAACTAATACTTTTGAAAATAAAACAATTTTGACAACACTTTTAGGAGAGGAGAATTAATTTATAATGTGATTATTTAAAGGTATAATTAACCAGAAAACTGAACTCATATCTCCATGAAACAAGCCTTAAGAAATTTCAAGGATTTGAACTTTTTTTTTGATAGAATAAAAGAATAGTGAATGATACCAGTCAGGGTAAACATAAAACATTTACTTTTAGATTGCAAGAAAGTATACAGAGTCAGGAAAAGATCTGTCAGAATTATGGGGAAGCTGGATCCTAGGCAATTTTCTGTTTAGTGTCAAGTTCAGCGAGGATTTTTTGTTTGTTTTTTTTTTGTTTTGTTTTATTTTTTAAGGTCAGTCAGATGATTTTGAATTCTGCCCATAAAAACTATTTTAGGTTGTTTTTTTGTTTGTTTGTTTGTTTGTAAGGTAAAGTACAAATTTCCACATATTTTTTAGGTCTTTAAAAATTTGATGCTGTTTTCTTAGTGAAAATTCCATTAACCACCAGCTTGATTTCCATCTTTTTCAGAAATCTCATTGCTGGTGTCACAACTGAATTAAACATAGATACATACTAAAATTATTACTTAACACTGCTAATTTTACTTCATGAAATCATGTAGACACTTATTTTCTGACAAAAATGTGACATTTCTGTTGTACATTCCTCATTTTTTCCACTTTCATGTGAGCAAATAGACTTTTCCACATCCCAGACTGTTAAAGCAGCAACGGAGAGATACCCATGTCCTTAGTCACAACCTATTTATGTAATGCCTCCTATTTGCTAAGAATCACACATGCTGTTGCTTATGTTCACATTGTAAAAAGTAGGCTGTCAAAATATGTTTTGTCGTTGCTACATTAATGAATTCTCATGCTCATTCCTAATTAAAACAAAAAAAAAATAAAGAAAGAAACTTTCAACGTTGATGTCCTATGGCTGAGAACGTGGCTCATGTCGGGACACATGTTCCAGCTTGGGGAAGGCGCTGGATGCAACGTCTTCCAAACAACCACACAACAATTGTGAACTGATGTCCTAAAGTTATAACTTCTTCATAAAATGCAGTTCTGGCATGCAAAGAGCAGCACATTGCTAAACACATATACATGGACAGTAGATTTGATGAAGGAAGGTTACGGTACCTGAAGTTATGAAGATAATGTAATTTTGTTTTTTATTGAATTTTTTTTGAGCTCTACATTTTTCTCTGATCCCCTCCTTTCCTCTCCCCTCCCTCCTTCAACCCTTCCCCAAGGTCCCCATGCTCCCAATTTACTCAGGGGATCTTGTCTTTTTCTACTTCCCATGTAGATTAGATCTATGTAAATCTCTCTTAGTGTCCTCATTGTTGTCTAAGTTCTCTGGGCTTATGGTTTATAGGCTGGTTTTCTTTGCTTTATGTTTAAAAAACATCTGTGAGTGTAATTTGAAAGCCAACATAAGGCATTCTCTTGGTGTCCTTAACCCCTCTAGCTCCTCCAATTTTTTCTCTGCCTCCTCTGCAGGGGAGAAATATTCAGCTGCGGGTCTGTATCTGTTTCCATCAATTGCTGAATCAAGCCTGTCTGATGACACAGGGATTAGGTACCAATCTGGTCACAGGAGATGGCCAGTTTAGGCTATGTATCTCCTATTGCTAGGAGTCTTAACTGGGGTCATCCTTGTAGATTCCTAGGAGATTCTCTTTTGCCAGTTCTTTTTCTGACCCTGAAATGGGCTCATAGGTGCTCACAGATGCTGAACCGACTACCAAGGAGCCTGAAAGGAAATGGCCTAGGGCCTCTGCATATATTTGACTGTTGCATAGCTTGGTTTTCTTGTGGGACTCCTAACAGTTCAAGCAGGGGCTGTCTGTGACTCTTTTACTAGCTTTTCGGACCCTATTCCTTATACTGGGTCATGTTGCCCAGGCTCAATACATGGAGAGATGCTTAGTTTCATAGCAACTTGATATACCATTTTTGTTCATATCCATGTGAGACCTACCTTTTCCTGAAGAGAAATGAGAACCAGAATGGAGTGTGGGAACAGAGAGGAGTGCAGGGGAGGGACTGGAAGGAGAGGAAGGAGGAGAAACTGCAGCTGGGATGTCAAACAAACAAACAAGCCAACAAATAAATAAGAAGACATTTCCAACTTACCTTTCCAATGCATTTTCATAGTATTAATAAGACAGTTTGCTTTTTCTGAGGTTCACAGCAGTAAGTTCTTTAAATATCCTCATATTTTACTTTGTATTTAGTTTACAAATTTAGTGTTTCATTATAAAGTGTCAAATTATAGTTGTGTATGTTTATGTGACACAAAGTTATATTGTGATTTATGAATACAGTGTGGAATAATTAAGTTGAGCTAATTAGCAGATCCATCAACAAAAATACTTATTTTCCTGTGGTGAGAACATTTGGAATTTGCTCTCAGTAATTTTGAGATGTGCAATTTGTAGTTAGCTCTTATACTCCTCACACTGAGCACTGTACCTGAACTAGAAGCAGGGCTTATTACTTGTTACTGAGACTTTGTGCCCTTTTGCTGTTATTCTGTGGCCCCCATTTCTCCCCAAAACCACCCCTGAGCTATTTTTTCATAGACTCCATCTATTAGTAAGGACATTGGATTTTTCAGCTTGTGCTTGGCTTACGTCCCTGGGATGACCAGTGTCAATTTTCAATTTGGTAAAATCTGGAATGCTCTGGGAAGCAAGTTCCAGTGAGGTGTTATGTAGCTAAGCTGGTTTGTGGGTGATCTCCTCAGTTATGTTATTAAAGTAAGAAAACCTGCCTACTGTGGGTAGTACTATTCCCTAAGCTGGGAATCCTGGGCTGCATAAGAGTTGAGAATTTGAGCTCTCTGCTCTAAACTGTGGGTGTAAGGATACTGACTTCTTTGAGATCTTGATGACTTGATTTTTGCACAATTTTGGAATTATGAGTTAAGTAAAACCTTTGTCTTTTAAGTTACTTTTGTCAGGGTATTTTACTGGAAGATGAACAGAAATGAGACAGCCATTTAACAAGTGTTCCAAAATCCACCAGTGCCATCACAAACGACATTTTATCTCATGACTAACTAATATTCCAGCATGTGTTTTTGTGTAACACATTTTTATCTACTCTTGCACTGATGGACTTTTAGGGTGATTTGATACCTTGGGTGCCAGGGCTATAGTTAGAATTTACAGGAATACACACACCTGTGGTATATGGATTTCAAATCTTTGGGATAATCTAGATGTAAGTTCACTGAATTATGTAGTAATTTTATTTTTAGAGTTTGTGAATTAGTTTTCAAACAGTTTTACAGTATGGATCTGTTCAATTTCAGATACGTATACAGAATTCCTTCATCTACACATTTTCAGAAAGATGGTTTATCTGACATCTTTTAAAATAATAACCTTCTTGACAGGTGTGAAAAGATAAAACATCATGGGTTTTAACTTGCACTCTCTAATGATCATTGATTTCTTAACATTTTTTCTGGTTTTTATAGAACATTTCTGTGTTTTCCATGGAGAACTGTTACTGAGGTCCCCTGCCCATCTGGGAACTGAATTAGTCCTTTCTCTCTACAGGTTTATACATCTTACATTTTAAGTTTTTACTGGCAGTGAATGGATGCAAAAAAAAATTTCCTGATTCCTGAATTGTCTCATGATTGTGTTGAGTGTTTTCTCTGACACAGAGGGAGCTTTAGCTTATTTGGAACAGTTTGAAAATATGTTATTGTAACTGTTAGTATTGTGTTGGTTTCATAGAAACTGGAGACAGCTGGAAAGATGGAATGTCCTGAGGAACTCTCCCCCTCTGTGAGATTTGCCTGTAGGCAATCCTGTGGCACATTGTCTTGATTAATGTTTGAGGGATGGGGACCCAACCCACTAGAGGTACCACTCCTGGACAGGTAATCCTGACCTTAATTGGAAGCAGGCTCAGTGAGTCATGAGAGCAAGCCTTTAAGCCACATTTCTTGAAGGCTTCTGCTCTAATTCCTGCCTCCATATCCTGGCCCTGAGTTTCTGCTGTGGATTCCCCTCATGTTCGACTGTAAGGCATAAGGTGACTTAAATTCTTGCCTCCTCAAGTTGCTTTGGCCATGGCATTTGTCATTGCAACAGAAAGCAAAGTAGACGATTCTATTTCCTCATTTGAAACTGTGCCTTTGTAGTCACACAGAGAAGAAAATTCATTGATCGGACCAGTGTCTCCTATCCTTTACTCTGCATTTTATCCTAGTTAATTTTTTTTATTGATTTTTATTGAGCTCTGCTCCCCTCCCTGCTTCTCCCCCTTCAATCCTCCCCCAAGAACCCCATACCTAATAGTTAATGTTTATTCATGTTTTGTGTTGATATTTTCAATCCAGGTTTTTAAATATGATCTGAGATGAGAGATCAACCTCATTCTTCTGCAAACACACATATCCAGCTTTCCCAGCATAACTTATTGAAGTCATTATCCTTCATATATATGTTTATCACTATTATTAGTGATAAACAGTTGTCTATTTGTAAACTCATCACTGTCCTTCCAGTCTGTTCTTCAGACTTATGAGTCTACTTCCAATGCTGGTACTAAGCACTAAGTGATTTAATTCAAATAAAATTCAGATCGTTTATTATTTCCTTTATCATTTGTGCTGTTGCTGTTCTGTAATTCATAATTAATTGTAAAATGCCCTTTTCCTTTCTATAAAAATTATGTTGGTGTTTTGATAGGCATTTCATTAGACAGGGAGACTTCTAGTGATAGGCACATTTCAATAAAAATGGCCCTAACTCTTAGGGAAGGCAATTTTTAGTTGCTTGTACCTTCACTTTCTGTAATTTTTCATGATTGTTTGTACATACATCTTTTATTACGTTATTGAACTTTATTCATAAGTTTACTTTTTCTTTCATAAATATAACTTTATTGGTGTATATTCTTTGTCATAGTGATTGATTTTATGCAAAAACAGTCATATAGATATATTATGTACTTTGAGCATATTACACCTACATCCTCCCCATTTGTTTCTCTCCTCCCTGGTGTTGGAACTGTCTGTTCTCCTGAACAGTCTTGCTTCCACTATTGGTCATTCAGATGGTTGTGTATATGTGATTTTAGGCATCTATATGAAACCTGAGATGAACAAATAAGAGATAATATGATGTTTGTCATTTTGAGCTTGCCTTACTTTGCTTACTAATTTGGTTTACAGTTACTTTCTAACTGATCTCTAATGACCTTGTTTTTTTTTAGATAGTTCATCGTTGGCATACAGAAACGTTTTAACAGTTGATTTTATGTTCCATTTCCTTACTGGCTCAGTTCTAGAAGTTTTGATATACTTTTTAGATTTTTCTGTGCTATCAGCTGGCAGAAAATTCCTAATTAGTTTTATACTGATCATTTTTTCCTGCCTTATCTGATGTTGATATTGATCTAATCAATATTGATTGATTAGAAATAAAAGAAAACCCTTTGATTTAACGAAAACTTCAGATTTTGTCTACTAACTGTTAGATTTGCTATGGACTAATCAAATGTGTACAGTTGTACTGGGATGTTTATTCTACATATAGTTGACTCTATGATTGTATCATGAGATGATTAATTTTGTCATTTTTTTTCTGCATCTAAGGAGAAAATCTTTAAATATTCTCTGTCAAAGTGTCATTGTGGTAGTTCATATTGGACTATTTGTGTATATTTAACTACCTAGATTTCAAGAAGAAATATATCCTTCTAAATCAAAGTGTGTAGTCATTTTCGTATGCTGCTGTATTCATCTTTCTGATATTTTCCTGGAGGAGTTGTAGAGCTATGGCCAAGAAGATTCTTCGTCATTGATTTGCTTGTCTCATGATGCCCTTGTCTGCCTTTGGTATTGGGTTATGCTGGCTCCTTAAAAATCTATGTAGGTGGGTTTCATCTTGCTTAGCTTTTGTGTGTGGCAGTTTGCTAAATGTGATTTAGAACTCACAAGTGAAGCCCTTTTGTCTGGGTGTTCTCTTTGATTGGTGAGTTTTACCATTGATTAAATATGATATTCCACCTTCTCATGTTTCACACTTGGGAAATGTAACGTATCCAGGTACCTAAACATTTCTTACATGTTGTGTGGCCATGCAATTATTGACAGTAATCTTTCTTAATGTGCTGTTACTTTGATCCTGTGGAAAGTATTCTTACTTTTGCTTCTGATCTTATTCTGGGTCTTCCTTTTTTCTTCATTTACATGCATGGTTTGTATTATCTTTTGAAAAAACAGTGGTTTTCTATCATTTGATTACTTTTAGACTTGTATAGTTTATTTCATTCATTTCTGCTCTGATCTTGTTCTTTTGTTTCTTTTATAATCTTTGGCCTTACTTTGTTCTGTTTCTATTTGCTTGAGACACAAGGTTGAATTGCTCCTTTGAAAGCTTTCTTCATTCAGGATTCAGGGATTTGTTACTGTGTACTTTTTTTTGTTGTTGCTAGATTGCTTTGTCTGTGTCAAAGAAGTTTTATGTCATGCTTCTCTTATCTCAAATGTCTCAAGACACATTTATTTTCCCCTTTCGATTTCTTTACAGAAATACTGGTTCTTTAAGATTATAATTTAAATTCCATATATTTGTAAATTGTATGGCATTCCTATATGCTTTCCAATTTGATCCTTTAATGGTCAACATTTTGGATCCCTAGGAACTGGAGCTCTGGGTAGCTGTGAGCTACACGACGTGGGTGTTACAGACCAAACTTGATATTCTGATAAACAATAAACTCTCTTAGCCATGGAGCCATCTTTGCAGTCCTAACAATTCAGATTCTTTTCTTTTTTGTTTTTTTGTTTTTGATTTTTGAGACAGGGTTCCTCTGTATAGCTTTGGTGCCTGTCCTTGTACTAACTCTTGTAGACCAGGCTGGTCTCGAATTCACAGAGATCCATCTGTCTCTACCTCCCAAGGGATTAAAGGCAGGTGCTACCACCTAACAATTCATGTTCTAACAATCGATATTCTTAATATCTATTTTAACTTACTAATTATTTTAATATCAACTTTTAATAATACATAATAATACAGGAATAATTTTTTGTGTGTTCTACCTTTTTCCATCCTAGAGTATTCCGAATTTGACTTGTTACATGTAGAGTGTTTGTGGGCTTTTCATGCTTATTATTGATTTTTAGTCTTTTGATTCACCATAAGTAGTTCTTTTGTAAGGAATTTCAGGTACTGTTGAGCTCTTAGTTTTGGTTTATCTGGGACATTATATGTATTTTTTCTTTTTAGAAAATATAATCAAAAAAGAGTCATATAACTTCCTTCATTTCTTTTCTGAAGTTTCTCTCGGGTACCCCCCCTTAAATCCCTTTTATGCCGTCCTCCACTGTCAAGTATTTAGCCTCTTTAGTATAATTATATATGCATATGCACAAATATATAAATACAGCCTTTTGAACTATTCTTTGTTGCTTGTATGTTTATGGTTTCAGGGCTGACCACTATGTTTTGGAAAACTAATAATTTCATCCCTAGGAGATAATAATTCTCCATCTTCCAGTAGTCATTAGTGAAGAAAGCCCTGAAAAGTGGGGGTTTCCTCCCAGAATCCAGACTAGGCACAAACCACACCCAAAGACTGGTTACACAAAGAGATTCTTTTTTTAATCAGGAAAGAACAGTTAAAGTGACTGCTTCCTGACTCAGACAGAAAATGGCAGCAAATGACTTTGCAGTGTAATTTTTTAAGAGAAGGAAAGAGGGAGGTCCATCTTAAAGTGCACTAGGATGTCTTGGTAGAGGAGATGGAATGAGGGAAATGGGAAAGGGTATGTGTCAGAGAGGAACAAAGGACTGCCTCTGGACAGAAGGATGCTATAAGCGACATATAGGAAAGTGGCAGTCTATAAAGGTAAAGGACAGAAGCCTGTGTTAGAATGAGGTGTTTGCTTTAATTGGGCATGTTTATTAGGTGAGCCAATAACCTAATAAATGTAATATTAGGGGTCTTTTGATTGCTAAACTTTGGTAGTTAGGGTAGCTTTAGTAATGCAATCTTATGGTTTTAGCAAGGCAGAAGGTTTGGGAGAGAAGGCCAAGGCCTCCCAGAGCCAGTGGGCTAGTGTTTCTTCAATTAGCTTCCTGTAGTTCTCTGTATAGGGTTGAGGGTTCTCACAAAGTTTCCTCCTTCTGTAGAAACATGACCAGTATAATTCTTTACTAGGTTCTAAATCTTTCCTTATACCCACAGATAAGTGGCCATCACCCATCTTCAAAGTATCCTTACAACAAAAGAGACCACCACAAAAAACCACAAGGATCTTAGCCCCAGCGCACACATCTGCGGTTGTGTCCTCTATGGCTCAGGAGAAACCACAGATGAGAGGGTGAGAAGACAACAGAGTTCCTACAAGATTGCATCAGTCCTTTGGAAAAGTCTCTCCTGAAAATGTTCATGTAATTAAGGCTGGGAAAGGGACTGTACAGGCGGACATGCTAATGTCGGGGTAGGGGACCATTCCTTCTGTGTGAGAATGAGCTTGGCCGGCTTTCTCTCTAATGCCCTCATCTACAGAATCCCCTTGTCTAGTCTCTTGTGTCACTTCGGATTCCTACTGAAAAGTCTACTATCCTAGAATAAGTGTACCTCTATGCATGATATGCATCCTGTCTTTTGTTAACCTCAGAAATTTTTCTGTGGTTATTTTCTAATTTGATCTTTGTGACCTCACCTCTGGGATTCACTTAGTAGGGTCTCTGAAATTCCAATATAAGGGTTTAGAAAACTTTCCACAAATAGAAAAATTTTGTTCATTAGATTTTAAAATGTGCTTCCTTGATGCCTTTGTTTTTCTTTACCTTTTAAAATTCTATTATACAAAAAAACTCTTTAATTTTTTTCCATTATTCTTTTGGGCATTTATACATTGCCTTGAAATATTCTTTTATTTTCCTTTTGATGGTCTGAATAATTTTGTGTTCTGTGTTTATGCTAAGTGATTTTTTTGTAAGCTAAATTGATCCTGAGGCTTTAGTTGAATTGAGTTTAGATATTGTGTTCTGCTCATCTAAAATTTCTGTTTTTCAGTGTTTTTATCATTTAACTGATTTTGTGTATTAGTTTTGAACTTTTGCTTTGATTTTTGATAGGTTCTTGCTATGAAGCTCAGCTGTTTTGCCACCCATAACCTGCTTGTCTCAGCCTCCTGTGAGCTGACATTAAGGCTTGTGCTACCATATCTGGCTACCTATATATTATTTTAGTTTATTAAATAGTCTACGTTTTGTCATTATGCTTATGTCATTTTTTAGGTTCATAACTTTACATTTCTTTGTTTCTTTGGGGTATTTCATTGTTTCTTAAGTATACATAATTTAATGTTATTGAATTGGTAGCTCCAGAATTGAAAAACAACTGGTATTCTCGAGCTTCAAACATGGTCTTCATATGACAGATCTCCAATAGTCAGCCCAGCCTGATTGTTCTTTTAATTTTTTTAAATTTATGAGATAGCTAATCCTGGCTCTGAACAGGCAAAACTTGGTTCCACATGACTATGTACTGCAGTTAGGCTTCAATTGCACCAGATTAAGCAAAGTCCCTGAAACACGGATTCACAATTTGACTTTAAGAATTTTACATTAGGCTGAGGAGATCGATTCAGAGGGAAATTTCGTCCAATGGATGGAGATAGAGACAGAGACCCATAGCCACATCAGAGCAATGGACTACGCTCCCAAGGTTTGGTTGAAGAGCAGAAGGAGGGAGAAGATGAGCAAGGAAGTCAGGACCGCGAGGGGTTGGTCCACCCACTGAGACAGTGTGCCCGATCTAATGGGAGCTCACCAGATCCAGCTGGACTGGGACTGAACGAGCATATGATCAAACTGGAATCTCTGAATGTGGCTGCCAATGGGGATGGACTGAGAAGCCATCGATCATAGCACTGGGACCTGTCTCTTCTGCATGTATTGGCTTTTGGGGATCCTAGTTTACTTGGATACACACCTTCCTAGGCCAGGATGGAGGGGGGGAGGGCCTTGAACTCCCCACAGAGCAGGGTACCCTGCCCTCTCTTAAGGATGGAGGGGGAGAGAGGAGGGTTAGTGGGGGAGCGGGAGGGGAATGGGAGAAGGGGAGGAAGGGTCAGTTTTTGAATGGAAAAATAAAAAATTAAATAAAAAAACGAGTTTTACATTATAAAGTGAGCCCTAGAGATGAGCTACCTGGAAACTTCCTTCCTCCTTGGAGTGTGTCGGAACGAATGGCTGCACACACACACAGGTGTGCACACAGTTACACAAAGCTTCCACCAAGATCTGCTCACAGGCCACTGCAGTCTCTGCTCTCTTGCTTCCTTCTTTCTGGCCTCAGCTAATTCAGGTGCTGTGTTCCCCTCTGCTGTCTTGTGATGAGGTTGGGATGACTGTCCTGAGGACATCTCAGGATGCCACGGAAGCTGCGCACCCAGCTCCAGTTCTCCTTCTCTATTAGAAACTATGTTCCCTAGAGAGTCCTGTCTGAGCAGTGTGGTGCTGAAGTGAGGTTGGGGTACAGTAGATATTTACCCCATTTTGTGGACCAGGAGGTGAATCAGATAGTCTGATTCTATCATCTGTTAAAGTACTTACACCCCATTTATTACTTTCTCTAGGAATACTAATAAAGCCTGGGACCTTTTATTTTCCTCTGATTTATGTTTTATAGGAAGATTTCTTTCATAGAAAATAAGTTTTGATCATATTTTTCCCCTTGACCAGTTTTTCCCAGACCCTCTTACAACCCACTTACATGTTGATTCTCAATGTCTCTGTGTCTCTTTGTTTTTATCTTTCTTTTTCTCTTTCTGTGTCTCTGTCTTTCTCAAATGAAAGACAACAGAAAATCAAATAAAACAAACAAAATATGCCATACATACTTTTTGAAGTTTTCCTTTTCTTCTTTTATGGTGAATGTTTACTGGATAGGAAAACATACAAACTTTTAAATATGGGCAACTTTAATTAATCACTGAAACTGCTACCTAAAAATAGAATGGAGAATGAACCACAACTACAGGATGTTGGAAAGTCTGAACTAAAGTGCTCCATCAAGGAAAAATATAAGATCCCCCAAGAAAAGGAACTACCTTCTGGAGGAACACAAAATGGTGTTTCTCTTTCACTGTACTGATCTGAGCACAGAAATTCACGATATTCTTTTGTTTTGTCCTGCTCTTCGGAATCTCTGATGTGCCTTTGAAGTCCACTTGAGGGCAAACTTGTTCCTCTTGTTACCTTTGCACACTAAGGGGGGGGGAGTATAG
Source organism: Ondatra zibethicus (assembly GCA_004026605.1). Lineage (NCBI taxonomy): Eukaryota > Metazoa > Chordata > Mammalia > Rodentia > Cricetidae > Ondatra > Ondatra zibethicus. The sequence goes on from PVIU01009240.1 coordinate 49,962, forward strand.
ATTTGATTTAACTCGTATTAAAGATGCATCACCTTTCGAAATGGATTAATCTCTCAATAAAAAGACTAATCAATTTTAGAACCAGATGTAGTTCAGTCTATTAAATCAGACACATCATTCACCTCTTAATACCCACAGTCTGCTAATTAGGACTCTACATTTAAGCCCTCAGTTTAGATCAAATACATCATGAAATAAGTATATCAATATTAAATAAAATAAAATGCATATTAAATGAATATTTCAATAAATGTAACTTCTTATCATAAAATATTAACCTTTTTATCCGTTTCTATTTTAGTTCCCTATGGAAAGCAAAGTGGTGTGTGAGAGCCTGCTCTGATTTCTTTACAAAACTGTTTATTTACCGATCATAGTAAATAATGTTACCATTTGTAATAGTCTAAGAAATTTGAAGAACTATGATACTGCATTGTTATTATTCTAACAACCTATTTTTTATAAATGAATTTGTATTAACTCAATTAGACTTTCCTAGTAGGATGTTAAGACACTGCTCTGCAGTATTTTGGAAATTCAGATGCTATTTGTGGGTGTTTATATTTTTCAGGGTTTATAGGTTTTAGAGAAGCTTTACCTAAATTCCCTGTTAGTGTAACAGAACCCTACATCCCAATCATTAAGCCCAGGAAAATGCGTTCAAAATAGAAACTCTTACACTAAGGACTGTCTACTGAAATTTTAAAAAATGTGCACAAATTTTTGAAATATAAGTTCTTTCTTAAGTTTTCTTTACTGTTTGTTTTTCTCCCCACTTTTTTGTTTCCTTCAGACTCTCCTAGTCATTTTTTTTGTGAAGTGCCCAGTCACTGTCATCAAAGAACACAGTCATATATTGTGTGCTCCTCAAACAGAACTGAACACAAAACCACATGTATGTGGAACCTTTATCACAGTGGTAAAAATCGAAAAAAAGACTTTTGTTTTATATAAATACACTTTATATTTGCATTTCTATACAGGTGGGATTGTTTACAATCTGGCATATTAACAAACACTGCCATCTTAATTGTTAAGAGTAGAAAAATCACCAAGAATAGTGAAGACCGAATCTCTTAAAACACTTCTGACTTTGGAGATAGCAAGTCCCTAGTACTTACAGAGTAGCTTCTATTACATGGGCAACATTCCCACTGTAAATGGCACTTGGATAACATCCCCACTAGAAATGTTTAATGAAGACGTGTTGATCAGGGGAGGAAGAATGGTGGGTTAGGCTAAAAAGAAAAAAAAAACACCTTGATACTTGATACAGTTTTGACCTTTTTTTTTTTTAACATTCAGTCATGAAATTAAACGCGTTGAGTGATTAATGCCTTGAAACATAAAATAAAATGCTTGGAAGAGAGAAGTAATGTGAGTAATAAAATTTCTGGCCAGAGGGATCGTTTTCATTTGGACGTCTCTGCATTATGTCCTCCCAAAGAATACTAGAAATACTGAGAAAATCTGACTATGGCCAATCTATAATGAAGTGAACTAATACTGTTATAAAAATATAATCATTCTTTGTCTGTTTTGTCCACTTGTTTCTCAACCATCATGAATTCATGCGTAACTGTATCTAGAATGTCTATACAGAGTGAATGAAAACTCCTGAAAAGAAGCTGTGTCTGCAGACTGATTGGCTGATTAGGAGTTTAGTGCTCTTGGGAGATTGAGATGTTGCTGTTCCAAAGACTGAATGCCTTATCTTGGGCTAGCTCTAACCATTTGGAACAGCCACTCCTTGCCCACCTCTTTGTCTGAATGAGCATTCTGTGACTAATAGATCAAACCTTCCTAGGATCTATTAACTTAGCCAACCACTAACTCCTACCAATCCAAAGGCTCAGATAACATCTTACACCTATAGAAAAAGTTTCTTCATCTTGACATGCCTGCCTCTCTGTTGTACTCACCAATGTCTTTGAACCTGGCCTGGATTTATGATTTTCTTTGTTTCATAAAAATGATAAAAAACATCATGAAACTGCTCTCCTGTTGGAACGTGACATTAGGTGTAATTTAATTCTGTGAGGTAACCTAAATCAGAATGGCTCCAGAGTAAGCTATCTTTATTCTCTTAAGATGAGAGCTATAGCCGGGCAGTGGTGGCTCATGCCTTTAATCCCAGCACTCAGGAAGCAGAGGCAGGTGGGTCTCTGTGAGTTCGAGACCAGCCTGGTCTACAAGAGCTAGTTCCAGGACAGGCTCCAAAGCCACAGAGAAACCCTGTCTCAAAAAACAAAACAAACAAACAAAAAAAACCAAAAAAAAACCAAAACAAACAAAAAGATGAGAGCTATAATTTTTGCATCTACAGTGATATAAAAAAGGAAGAAATAAACATAAATTAAATAAATAAAAACAAAAATAAGTTGTCATCAGTGATTTTGATCTTGGCCATTCTTACAGGTATAAGATGTGGGGTAAAGGGAACACTCTTCCACTGCTGATGGGAGTGCAAACTGGTACAGCCACTTTGGATATCAGTATGGTGATTTCTCAGAAAATTAGGAATCAACCTTCCTCAAGACCCAGTAATACCACTTTTGGGTATATATCCAAAGGATGCTCAATCGTGCCACAAGGACATGTGCTCAACTATGTTCATAGCAGCTTTTTTTGTCATAGCCAGATCCTGGAAACAACCTAAATGCCCCTCGATCGAAGAATGGATAAGGAAAATGTGGTAATTTACACAATGGAGTACTACACAGCAAACAAACAAAAAACAATGACATCTTAAAATTTGCAGGCAAATGGATAGAGCTAAAAACATCATATTGAATGAGCTAACCCAGACCTAGAAAGACAAATATCATATGTACTCACTCATAAGTGTGATTAAAGACAATGAAAACTCTGATTAGCATCATTAATATTAACTATTAGTTGCTCATTATTACTAGACTTAGTAGTGTATTGCATTAATCCATTTGGTTTCTAAACAATTTTGTTGTGTGTTGTCCCTCTAAATTAGAAGATGAAACACCTGATAATATGAAAACAAATAATTAGTAATTTACGTGAAAACAATGATGTGGATGTTAGAGAGTGAGAATCCTAAAAAATTCATCATGGTCCTTTGCTCCAACAAATACATCTAGTAACTTGTTACAATTAAAATCCATAGATTTGATAACAAAAGCAGCTTTGGCCTCTTCTAAGAACCTAATATAGAAAAAGTAAACCAAATATAGCTTTTTATATGATACAAGCAACAAATATTTTCACTATATTTTCTAATTACAAAAGAGATACATGCTAGTCCACTATTAACAGAATTTATAATAAATTTGTGAGCATACATGAAGGCATCTATACAATCATAAAATACACAAAGGTTCCTCTTAGTGAGCAATTTTTTATGAACAAGGGCTCAGAGTCTATGAAAGAATGAAGGTTGGGGAGGTGGTTCAGAGTACTTGATGATTTTACAGGGGAATTGAGTTAAGTTCTCAGCATCCAAGCTAGACAGCCCACAGCCCTCTTAACTCTAGCTCCAGCCATTCCACTTTTTCTAACCTCCACTGGTCGATGCTCTGCACATGTGTAACACACACACACACACACACATACAGAGACAGATAGACAGACAGACAGAGAAAGACAGAGACAGAGAGAGACACATACACACACAGAGAGAAATAGACAAATAAATACACACAAATAAATCTTTAAAGATTTGTTTTATTTATATATTTAAAGTAAATAAATAGATTAAATGCATATGATTGTGAAGCATGATTAATAAAACCTCAGGGTCAGAAATTGGGGTTCAATGTGAAGATCCGAAAAGCAAAACTGACTCTTACCGCGAACTCTGTCTGAAATGGCGATCCTACCTCCTGGAATCTCAGAATGAGGGTGTGTTTTGAGAGCTGTCTCCTCCCATTTTGTAATCCTCTGTAGGGTTGGGATTAAAGGCATGTACCATCTGATTTCTATGATAACTAGTGTGGCTACCGGGATTAAAGGTGTGTGTTAGCAGAACCTGGTCTGTAAGGCTGTCTAGTGGGGCTGTTTAACTCTCAGATCTTCAGGCAGTCTTCATTTATTAAAATGCAACTGAAATGCCACTACATGATTGACCTAAAATTTCATTTCTAAACTTAGATGCATATTTAGAAATATATTTAGTAGTCCTTCACAGTCTTTGGAGGAATAAAAATATGATTTTAGTATCACAAACATAGAGGATCCTGGGAGAAAATTGACTACCTTTAATTCCTCAGCAGTTAGACGTATAGACTTAGCATGTTAAAAATATTCACTCCCTGTCAATGAAATGAGAATATGACTTGTTCTGTTAGTGTATCTCAGAATACAGAGCTGGCGAGAGCAATATAAGTCCAAGAAATTTGTTCAGTCTCTCTCCAGTGAAACATCATTAAATTTAATTACAAAGAGAAACTTATTTTTGTTATACAAATAATATCCCCATGTAGCCTAATTTAAACTAATTGCCTACACAGTTTTCATTCCAAAGGGAAAACTAAAATAAGTGCTGAGATACTGAAAATGTTTTTAATTACATTATCACATTGAATTCTGCTTTGACCCTTTTTCAAAAGTTACTTTTGAAATCGGAAACATTCCTGCAAATTATGACAGACCTGTGATGTGTGCAGCTTCAATCCTCCCTGACCTACTTTACTATGCATTTTGTTTTTCTTTCTAACATAGAAAATATCCTGAGTGCTTATATGAACATGAATAGATATGACATTTTTCTTCATTTTCACTTCTTGTCACCTTATTTGTTAAGAGGAGACAATTTTATCTATAAATAAACTTTGTCTGGGCTTGGGGATTGAAGATTTTCCATACAAGCATGTTCCAGGTCTAGACAGTGTCAAATATACTTTCTGTAGAACACTGTCGTCCAGTAACACTGGAACAAAGGGTGTAGCTGATGATTTTTCTCCCAGCATGGAAGAAATAAGATTTTTAATTGGAATCAATGATGGCTTCACCAGATCATTGTCATGAACCCTTTGATGGCAATAACTTTTAATAGGCATCAGTCGTGTGGCTGGAGAACATCCCAACCATCATTAACTCAAACCTTGACTGTCTGGGACACCAAGTGAATGGAAGATACAGTGCAGTAGGCAGTCACAGCACCCCACATTCTATGATTTCCCTTTTATTTCTCTTTGACTAAAGTAAAGGGAAAACCAAATTATTTCTCTCCTGGTCATGGTGCAAATGATGACCCTTCCTTGAAGAGTAATTGTTTAAAGACTGATACGCTTTAGCAGTTACCCAGGTTTTATTGCTCAGCCCACTGAGGAAAACCCACATACCATGCATTTTGTTGGAGACTTTGTGGAAGATTTGGTTTATTCTTCTTGGCTCTCTTTGAAAAGGTGGCCCCAAAGTTTGTTCGAAAATGGGATCTCAGTTTCATGTACAGCAGAAAAACTGGTGCTTCAATAAATAATTGACAGTGATAGGATAATTTGACTGAAGAAGACTCAGACTGTGAGCACATACATTCAATTTTTATTTAAATGTCAGAATTTCAAGTTAGGGTGATGGCTCAGTGGATAAAGGCTAAAGAGTCCATTCTCATCCCCTTCTTAGATTCTGTTCTGGAAGTTGATAATGTTCATTACAAAGTGTTGAGGGATGTTTCAAGTCTAAAACGCTGATAAACAGTCCTATCTTCTGCCATTTCCACATACTAAGCAATAATTATTTGTTGCAGAATGTCCTATTACACATTACAGGACTTTTGGTTTCATCCCATTCTCCTCTGCACTAGATCCCCATAACATGATGTCCCTGTTGTTTAGGCCAAACCCCTCAAAAAAAATGTGCTCCTACTTTAGATCCATGGTGATAGACGTCAGTCTAGAGTTAGGAAATTGTTTGCTTTTCTACATTCTCTTTCAAAGTTGTTGCTACGAAAAAATAAAAAAAGTCTACAAAGACCATATTAATTAGATTGTCAACATAAACTTCCCCAAGCACTTCCAATATATATTCGGTTTAGGTAATAGCAAGGAAATAAGTTATGGAAATTGAATAATTGCTCCTTGGTAGACTGTATATAAAGAAAGGGAACTTTACTCCCAAAAGGGGGTCATCAGAAGTTAACAAACACAACACTGACTGGAAAGTTTATCATTTCCTTGCAGTCTCATGTCTCTCATAGAGTTATTCAGAGATAAATATGATATGTGCCACCACACAGGAATTATGAAACATTGGCCACTCATGATGTTTCAAACACTGTCATTGCCAACCACCTGAAACTAGATCTACAGCACATTGAATAGTCAATTCAATTCCACATTTGAGTTCTTTTAAAACTCAAGGGACAAAACTAATACAAAAAAAAGGTTCAAATATGATGGTTTTCTTGAAAAGATAATTATGAGGAGTGCAGAAAAACTCAATAAACAAGCAAAACAATCTTTATGTAGGAGCTGGAAAGATGGCCTAAGGGCAAAGTGCTTACACTACTCTAGCAGAAGACTTGGGCACAAGTCTCACAACCTACATTTTGTGACTCTCAACTGCCAATCCATCACCTGTCAATCCATCACCATGATTTATTTTTGGCATATTTTGTCTTTTTTCTTTCTTTTTTATTAAAAATTTTTAATACAAACTTTTCTCATTTTACATAGCTATTCCAGTTCCTACTACCTCCCCTCCTCCCACATCCTCCCACCCCACCTCCCCATCAACTCCTCAGAAAGAGTAAGTCTCCCTATGGGAGTCAACAAAGACTGACACTTCTCTACTTTTCTTTTTTATTTTTTGAGACAGGGTTTCTCTGTGTAGCTTTGGAGCTTGTCCTGAAACTTGCTCAGTAGGCCAGGCTTACTTCTTACTCACAGAGATCCACCTACCTCTGTCTCCCGAGGACTAAGATTAAAGGCGTGAACCACCACCACCCAGTGATCTTTTAAGTTCTTATCCCATTATCTGACTTAAAATTTTATATTGATAAAGAATGATTAGGCTAACTCTTCAACTAAGAAAGTAAACTTGGGGTGTGAGTCTGGGACCTCGAAGGGAGCAGGCCTGGGCCAGGACCTTTGCAGGGCAGGGCATGAGTCTGGAACCTCCAAGGGTTCCGAGTGAGTAGGCCTGAGCCAGGACTTCTGTGGGTCAAGGCACACCCAAGTCTGGGACCTCCAAGAAAGTAGACCAGAGCCAAAGACCTTTGTGGGACCAAGCCCAAGCCAGGGACCTCTGCAGGAGCAGACCCAGACCAGGGACATTTATGGAAACAAGACTGAACCAGCCACATGGGCCTGAGACAGCAAACTCCACAGGAGCAGGAACAAGGGAGCAACTGCAGAGGGAGTAGGCCTGAGCCAGGACCTCTTCAGATCTGGGCATCTGTCTGGGACCTCTGAGGGAGTAGGCAGGAACCAGAGACTTCTGTGGTGTGGCTATGAATCTGGGACCACAGAGGGAGTATGCCTGAGCCAGGACCTCTGGCAGAGCAGACCCAAGGCAGCAACCTCAGTGGAAAGAGTCCCAAGCAAGCAATCTCTGTGGGTATAAGCCTGAATGACACATGGTATTGCAGAGCAAACTCTAGATGTGCTAAGCAACCACAAGAAATATGGAGTGACCAATGGGGTAACTGTAACTGTTTCCCTAAGTGCACCACAAGGAGCAACCATCTGAGCCTTGGATCCACTGGCACCTGGAAGATTGATCATCAGATTCACAGACAGCCCCAGCCACACCTATCAGAGGAAAAGTATGGGTAGACAAGGTAAGAGCACACACAACACCACAAAGAACAACATGACACCAGTAAAAATTAGTGATCCTACAACAGCAAGACTTGAACACCAAATATAAATGAAGCAGAAGAAAATGAACTAAAAATAACTTTAAAAGAATGTTTGAAGCTCTTAAAGAGGAAATGAAAAATTCCCTCAAAGAAATGTAGGAAAAGACAAACAAAAAATTAAAAGATATCAACAAATCCCTTAAAGAAAAACAAGAAAAGAAAAAGCAATCAAACATCTGAAAGAAACTATCCAATACTTAAAAACTGAAATAGAGACAATAAAGAAAACACAAGGTGAGGGAATTATAGAAACATAAATCATGAGAAAACAATCAGGTACCACAAATGCAAGCATAAACAGCAGAATACAAGAGAAGAAAGAGAGAATCTCAAGCACTGAAGATACAACAGAGGAAATAGACTCGTCCCTCAAAGAAAATATTAAATCTAACAAAAGCTTAACACAAAATATCCAGGAAATATGGAACACCATGAAAAAACCAAACCTAGGAATAATAGGTATAGAAGAAAGAGAAGAAGTTCAACTCAAAAGCACAGAAATATATTTAACAAAATCATAGAAGATATTCCTATGAAGATACAAGAAGCTTACAGAACACCTATATGGAAACAATGAAAGAAAGAAGGTTCTAATCAAGCATTATGCAGACATTAAGAAACCACGGATGCTGTTTTAATTTGTTCTGCATTATAATCAATCCCATAAAATCCATGTTGTTTTCAATGGAATCTCTGCTAATATGCTATACTTTATGCCACGTCAGTTTTGACTCTAATTTTCTGTATGCAAGAGCAATCACACAGAATCCTTGTTTGGTATAATCTTCTAAAACTTTCTGAAAATCAATTGGAACTCTTTCAGGTTTACAAATATTGGCAATAACCTCAGGGGCGCCTTTGATGTAGGCATCCATTTTCTTGTCACCTAGTATCCTTGCAACCACACTCATCAGTTGTAAAGCAAAAGAAAATGGGAACTGTTGAACAAGTCCTATCTCATAAACAGCTGGAATTTCAAACAGCTCCATTTCTTGGTTTCCTACAGCTGTAGATTCAACAAACAGCTGTTTGGAGGGACAAACCACAGTGGGCATAATTTGGTTATGAAGTGCTGTTTCTTCCTCAGTTGTTTCTGCCAAAATCCATCTAATGGCTTCAAACATTTTCTTTTTTTAAATATTCTTTTATTTTTCATTCAAAAAAATTTACACTTCCTCCCCTTCTCCCAGTCCCCTCCGCTCCCCCACTAACCCTCCTCCCTCCCCCTGCTTCCTTAAGAGGGGGCAGGGTACCCTGCCCTGTGGGAAGTGCAAGGCCCTCCCCTCTCCATCCCGGCCTAGGAAGGTGTGCATCCATATAGACTAGATTCCCAAAAAGCTAATACATGCAGAAGAGATAGGTCCCAGTGCCATTATCATTGGCTTCTCAGTCAGCCCCCATTGACAGCCACATTCAGAGATTCCAGTATGATCATATGCTCATTCAGTCCTGGTCCAGCTGGATTTGGTGAGCTCCCATTAGATCAGGCACACTGTCTCGGTTGGTGGACCAGCCTCTCCCAGTCCTGATTTCCTTGCTCTCAAATCAAGTGGGCCACCAGAAAGAACACCTTCAATTTTTGTAAGTGAATGACAAGTAGCCATGCAAGCAACAAATTGAGATTTTATCAATATCTCACTGCAAACATTGTCTTCTGGTAAAAGAAATCAGGTATTTTCCACTTGCTGTATTCCCCAGAGATCTAAACCATCTTCAGTAAGAGTTGCAGTCTTATCAATAATATATATATACAAAAGTAATAAAAGTTACTTCCTGTTATGATTTGTGAACTCTATAAATTTTTTAAGTAACTTTATTTTTCAGAAATGATACCACATTTTTATATTTTTAAGATTATATTACTGTTTAAGAATGGTACCTTGATGTCAGAAAGGTAGATATTCATAACTGTACATTCAGCATTGTAAATAACCTTATGAAATCTTTTTGATTGAAGCTATTCAAAATAAAAAAATTAATAAATTTTAAAAAAAGAAAAGAGACGATGTATGCTAGGCCAGATTACTATATCCAGCAAAGCTTTCAATCACCATAGAAAAACAACAAGATATTTCATAACTAAACCAGATTTTACCAATGCTTAGCCACAAACCCAGCCCTACACAAAATACTAGAAGGAAAACTCCAACCCAAGGAAGTTGGCTACATCAACAAAAACAGAGACAATTCATGATCTCCCAGAAGCAAATCCCAAAGAAGGGAAAAATACACAAATTAACATAACCAACAGCAAAAACTAAATTAACAGGAGATTATTAGGATTACTAGATATTAAATGTCATTAATATCCCTTAATATAAATGGACTGAATTCACTTATAAAAAGAAACATGCTAACAGATCAGATACAAAAACAGAATCTATCCTTCTGCTGAATACAAGAAACACACCTCAACCTCAAACAGTTATTGTCTCAGAGTAAAGGGGTGGGAATAATTTCCAATAAAATGGACCTAAGAAACAACCTGGTATAGCTATCCTAATATCTAACACAATAGATCACGAACTAAAATCAATCAAAAGAGACAAAGGAGGACATTGCACATTTGTCACAGGAAAAATCTGTCAAGAGGAAATATCAATATTGAACATCTATGCCCAAATACAAGGGCACCCTCATATGTTAAAAAAACAAACAAACAAAAACAAACAAAAAACTTCCAAACCTTAAATCACACGTTAAACTGCACACATTCATAGTGGGAGACTTCAGCACACCACTCTCACCACAGATAAATAAGGAAACTAACAAATGTTATGACTCAAATGGATTTAACAAACATCTATAGAGCAATCCCTCCAAATATAAAAGAATATACCTTCTTTTCAGCACCTCATGGAACCATCTCAAAAAATGAACACATACTAGGTAACAAAACAAACCTCAACAGATACAAAAACATTGGAATAACCCCATGTATCTTATTGGATCACCATGGCTTAAACTTAGAGCAGCATCATTAATTCCAGAAAGACCACAAACACATGAAAATTAAACAAAGCTCACCTGAAGCATCAATGGGTCAAGGAAGAAATAAAGGAAGAAATTAAAGACTTCCTAAAATTCAATGAAACTGACCACACAACATATCCAAATTTATGGGACACAATGAAAGCAGTGTTAAGAGGAATGTTCATAGCACTAAATGCCTATACAACGAAGCTGGAAAACCCCCACACTAGCAAATTAACAGAACATTTGAAAACTTTAGAACAAAAGAAGCAAACTCACAAAGGAGAATTAGGCAGCAGGAAATAATCAAATTGAGAACTGAAATCAACAAAATAGACACAAAGGAAACAATTAAAAAAATCAATGAGACAAAGAGTTGGTTCTTCAGCAAACCAACAAAACAGACAAATCTTTATCCAACTAACCAAAAGGAATAGAGACAATATTCAAATTAACAAAATCAGAAATGTAAAGGGGGACATAACAACAGACACAGAGGAAATCTAGAGAATCATTAGGTCATATTTTGCAAACCTGTACTCTACAAAATTGGAAAACTAAAGGAAATGGACAACTTTCTGAATAAATATCACTTACCAAAATTATATTAAGACCAGATAAGCAAATTAAATAGACCTGTAACTGCTAAAGAAATAGAAACAGTCATCAAAAGTCTCCTAACCAAAAAAAAGCCCTGGACCAGCTGATTTCAGCTCAGAATTCTACAAGACTTTCAAAGAAGAACTAATACCAATACTCCTCAAATTGTTCCATACAGTAGAAACAGAAGAAACATTGTCAAACTTTTTTTAATGAGGCTACAACTATCCTGATACACAAACCACATAAACACATTACTAAGAAAGAGAATTACAACATCAATCTTACTCATAAACTTTGATACAAAAATACTCAATAAAATCCTGGCAAATTGAAACCAACGATACATCAGAAACAGCATCATCAAGTCTGCTTCATCCCAGAGATGCAGGGATGGTACAACATACCAAAATCTGTCAGCATAATCCACCATATAAAAAAACTGAAAAATGAAAAACACATGATCATCTCATTAGTTGCTAGGAAAACATTCGACAAAATACAGCATCCTTCACGATAAAGTTCTTTGAGAGGACAGGAATATAAGGAACATACCTAAACATAATAAAGGCAATATACAACAAGCCAACAGCTAACACCAAACTAAATGGAGAGAAACTCACAGTGATCCCATTGAAATTAGGAACAAGACAAGGTTGTCCACTCTCTCCATATCTATTCAGTAGAATTTTGAGGTCCTAGCTAGAGCAACAAAACAGAGAAAAACAACAAAAAGAGATCAAGGGGATACAAATCAGAAAAGAAGAAGTCAAGCTCTCAGTATTTGCTGATGATAATAGTTTACAAAAGGGATCCCAAAAATTCACCAAGGAACTTCTACAACTCACAAACACTTTCAGTAATATAGGAGGATACAAGATTGACTCAAAAAAATCAGTAGCTCTCCTTTACGCAGATGATAAATGGACTGAGAAAGAAATAAGAGAAACATCATACTTCCCAATAGCCACAAATAGCATAAAATATCTCAGAGTAATTCTAACCTTCCCAGCTACAAATGGCATAAAATATCTCAGAGTAATTCTAACCAAACACGTGAAAGACTTGATGGCAAGAACTCTAAATCTTTGAAGAAAGAAATTGAGGAAGACACCAGAAAGTGGAAAGATCTCCCATGTTCTTGGGTAGGTAGAATTAACATAGTAAAAATGGCAATCCTACCAAAAGAAATCTACAGATTGAATGCAAAGCCTTTCAAAATCCCATCAAAATTCTTCACAGACCTCAAAAGAACAGTACTCCACTTCATATGAAAAAGCAAAAAACCCAGGATACCCAAAACAATTCTGTACAATAAAGCAACTTCTGGAAGCATCACAATCTCTTACTTCAAACACTACCACAGAGCTACAGTACTTAAAACAGCCTGGTATTGGCATAAAAATAGCCTGGAGGACCAATGGAACCAAATCAAAGACACAGATATTAATCCACACACCTATGAACACCCAAATTTGACAATAAGCAAAAAATATGAAATGGAAAAAAGAAAGCATATTTAACAAATTGTGCTGGCATAACTGAATATCAACATGTAGAAGAATGAAAATAGACCCATATCTATCACCATGCACAAAACCCAAGTCCAAATGGATCAAAGACCTCAATATAAAGCCAGCCACACTGAACCTGATAGAAGAGAAAGTGGGAAATACACTTGAATGCATTGGCACTGGAGACTACTTCCTAAATATAAACCCAGCAGCACAAACACTGAGAGAAACAATTAATAAATGGGACCACCCAAAACTTAAAATCTTCTGTAAAGCAAAGAACATGGTCAACAAGTCAAAAAGGCACCCTACAGAATGGGAAAAGATTTTCACCAACCAACATCAGACTAATCTCCAAAGTATACAAAGAGCGCAAGAAATTAGTCATCAAAATTAGTCATCAAAAGAACAAATAATCCAATAAAAAATGGAGTACAGACCTAAACAGAGAACTCTCAACAGAGGAATCTAAAATGGTTGAAGGACACTTAAGGAAATCCTTAACATCTTTAGCCATCAGAGAAACAAATTCAAAACAACTCTGAGATTCCATCTTACACCTGTAAGAATGGTGAAGATCAAAAACACTGATGACAACTTATGTTGGAGAGGTTGTGGGGTAAAGGGAACACTTCTGAATTGCTGATGGGAGTGCAAACTAGTACAGCAGCCCCTTTGGATATCAGTATGGTGATTTCTCAGAAACTTAGTAAACAACCTTTCTCAAGACCCAGCTCTTCCACTTTTGGGTATGTACCCAAAGGATGCTCAATCATACCACAAGGACATGAGCTCAGCTATGTTAATAGCAACATTGTTTGTCATACCCAGAATCTTGAAACAACCTAAATGCCCCTTGACTGGATAAACGATGAGGAAAATGTGGTATATTTACACAATGGAGTACTACACAGAAGAAAAAGATAATTTTGAAATTTGCAGGCAAATGGATGGAGCTAGAAAACATCATACTGAGTGAGGCAACCCAGACCCAGAAAGACAAATATTATCTGTACTCACTCATAAGTGGTTTTTAAACATAAAGCAAAAAAAACTTACAAATCACAATGTCAGAGGACCTAGACAACAGTGAGGACCCTAAGAGACATACATGGATCTAATGTATTTCTACATGTGAAGGAGAAAAAGACAAGATCTCTTGAATATACTGAGAGCATAGGGTTCATGGGAGAGAGTTTAATGGGAGGGAAAGGAAGGGATGGGGAAAGAAAAAAATGTATTGCTCAACAAAATTAATAAAAATGTTAAAATAAAATAAAAAAGAAAGTAAATTTGTTTGGAGGTTTTTCAAGGCCCATTATCATTTCTGAAGTAAATTGGTGCTGCCAGGTAAAGGTGTGTCTCATTTTAATGAAAAGCCTTATGCTATTAAAACATATAAAATGCCATATTCTATAAGTCTTTGAAGAGTTTGAAGACCATCTAGCTAGCTAATATATATCGCTGACCTTCAAATCATGCCTAACAGGACTACAAATTTGATTGTTTTAGGTGACTAACTACTAAACTATATTTCTTTATTATCCTAAATAGTTTGTAATAATAACTTTTAAGAACTAGAAAGTTACATTACATTATTAAGTAGAGTGCATAGGTACAATACCTTAAACAAGAGTAGAAAGATATGTACAATATGTTCTAACAAAAATAACCTTAAATTTGCATCAATATATAAAATCCATAGCAATATAAAATACTTCAGACTAGGGGTTGTTTAAAAGTAAACCAACAATCCAACCTTTTATCTATACCATATCCATTTTTTCCCTTCAGACAGAGATCCCTGAATCTAACTTCTTTCATTTAACTTTTTTCCTGACCTTGACCAATATCAACTTCTAACCAACACCTCAGAAGATAACAAACATCTGCAACCCATCACATGACCAAAAGCCATCAAACCCACCCTTTGGGAAAATGGGTATTGTGTTTTTCAGACTGCTTTCCGGGAGTACTGGAATATTTGGGAGACCCTGGGAAAATTTGGATAATGGTCAAGTCCTCAAAGAATGAGTTAAATCATCTTCTGTCCAGTCTCTGTGCAATGGGAAAGTACAAGGCTTATCTAGATTCCTGCCTGACATAGTCTGTGAGGCTGGACCAGCTTAGCCAGCAGTCTTGAAGCAGAACTCTGAGGAAATTGCAACAGAAGCACTCTGAAAGTCTGGATCACCTGGGCCACCCATTTTTATTGATATCTGGGCTCCTTGGTCTGAAATCACATGAACTGTCAAAGATACCATTTATATCTACCTTAACATAAGTATGGAATGTGAGGTGTATACAAGTCAATTAAAGATATTTTTTATTTTGTTTTCATGTTTGAGCAACTAAAAGACATCTGTCAACTTTTTAAGTCTGCTTGGACTATATAATCAAACTATAATAAAAAACCTCCATCCATGTCCTATGAAAGCATGACATAATAATAAGTGATGAGGACTCTGTAACCAACAAAATTTATCTCATCTATTTGACACTATTCCAGTGTCAAAGGCTCAGTTCACTGTCATCTTTGCTGTAGTCTTTCTTGGCTTCCTCCCCCATGGCTGTAGCCAAGAAATTCAGGTCTTCCCTAGTAAAATATGACTTCTATTAATCTGGAAGGAATCCATAGCCTTTGGTTTCATGTATAAACAAAGACATATCCTCTTTCCCAAAGCAACACATTTTGAAGCGGAGACATTTTAAAAATATATAGGTAGGTTTAATTTAGCAGTTTCCATCATTCAATGTCTCTTAGCCGCCATTGTTTTTTGTACATTAGCACTTAAAAATTTTGAAGTTAACATGATGCTACATAGGATGGAGACCCCTTTATATTTTCCATCCTTATATGGCTTATTTATTTTACATTTCTTTCGTTTATCTTTTAAGACTTTATTATTTATAAACTACTTACATTTTATGACTACCTATACTCATTTTTTTCTTAAGCCTATGCACATTTTTAAAAATACACAATGTAACCTGTTTATAGGATTATTTTCAATCTGGATCTGTCTTTAGAGCATATCTTCAGCCTTTTCCATCTGCATCAACAAAACTTTAAATCTGCATGGCTTAACTTATGGCACACTGGTGACTCAAGCACACAGGCAGTTACTGCAAAATATGTCCCAGTATCACAGCAAGCATGAGAGACATGAGACTAGGAAGCTATGTTTGGTCCCATTTTTGCCTTTTTAGAACCTTTTCATAAGTCTTCTCACATCTTACTCATGCACACATGGAAGCACATAGGACACCGTTGTAGTTTTCTGTCCTGGTTGCCAACTCCCAATGCCCACATGGAGACTTCATATTAATTATGAAAGCTTGGTCAATAGTTTAGGCTCATTACTATATAGTTCTTAGAACTTAAATTAACCCATTTTTATCAAACTATTTTTGTCTCGTGGCTTTGTTACTTTTACTCTGCACTGACTATGGTACTTCTTCTCTGTCTGACTGGCAGCTCCACCTTTCTTCTTCCCAGCATTCTCTCTGTCCTGAAAATCCTGCATAGCTATTGGCCACTTAGTTTTTTATAGAATCAATCACAAATGACATATCTCCACATAGTATAAAGGAATATTGCACAACATATTACCTTTGGTTTCATTATAGTTTCTTTGTCAGATGTGCCATGATTTTCATGTAATTACTGAAATTTTGATGAAAAATCTGAAAATCACATTAACACATTGTCCAGTATGTAGTCACAGTGTGTTACTGATATTAAGAGAAACATGATTTCTTAGTGTGGATTCAATATAAAATTGTCCATAGGAACAAGGAGTTAATTTGTTTATTGTACAAATAATTTTAAATTTTATATAAAAATACTTGCAGTACTGTATGATTATATTTTGATACATGTTATATTTTGTTTTCATGGTAACCCTCAAATTGGCATTTTGGCATTGTGAGTTTCATAGGAATGAAGGGAAGGAATTGTGCCCACAGTTTGCAATCTGAAGAATGAGCAATATAGAGATTGCTGAGCTCTTGCTCAATGCAGGTGCTACCAACTGCAGCCAACTTCTATGAACTCAGAACATACAGAAGTACTTACATCAAGAACAAGACTGAATTACTGTGTTACTCCCCAAAGTATGCCATAAGGTGCTATAATTTCTACAGTGGTGCTTCTGATTCTTCTTTGATAGATAATAATACTGTATGGTGGCCCAAAGAGAAGGGGTCCTAATCACCAATCAATTTGAACATTCCTTCAAGCGAGCTAAAACAGTAACTCATTTAACCAAATACACTGAGTATTTTGACCTGTGGTTGCTTGAATGTAATTGGCCCCCATAGTACTAAAGGGATTGGAACTCTTAGGAGGTGTGGCCTTGTTGAAATAGGTGTGGCCTTGATGGAGGGAGTGTGTCAGTGTGGGGGCAGGCTTTGATGTCTCTTGCTCAAGCTTCACTGACTACCGTGGATAATTTCCAGTTGCCAGAAATATGTACAACTCTCAGCAACTCTTCTAGCATGCATGCCACCATGCTCCCACCATGATGCTAATGAGCTGAACCTTGGAACTGTAAGTGAGTCACCCAATTAAAAGTTTTCTTATAAGAGTTCCTAGCAATAGAAACGTTAAGACATGGGTCAATAGAATGAAGCTTAAAATGTTTGAGTAACTCACCCAACCATACCTGAACAATAAACATACAGAACAAGCTGACATCTGCTCTATAAACTCTGGAGTCCCACTGGATATAGTCTTTATAGCTGAGTGATTTGAGTGGTTATTACCTTCCACTTATTACTTCATGTATTAGTTAATTTTGTGTTTCTATAACCAGGGACCTTGGAAAACAAATGAAGGGAAGTATTACTGATATTGTCCATGTTCTATGTTGTTTATCTATTCCATGTAAATTGAAAGTTTCCCTCCTGGAAAGAAGAGGGAGACACGTAAGCCTAAGATAGCTTTACTAGACTTGGGAAATAAAACAACTTTACAAGATTCAGGAAGCTTCTCCTGAAAATTGGAAAACTGACAGTCTGTTTTCAAACGTATAAAAACAGCCACCCTGTGATGTGCAGGAGACAATCTACTGGACGAGCTGCCTATGATGTACAAGTTATAAGTTTTTATTTCTCAGTAATATGGTTGTGGTTGCCTTTGAGTCATCAATAATTCATAAGTAACCTTTGTCCCATAATTCTGTACATAGCACCAATTGATTTAATGGCTCATGAAGTCATGCTTGTGTGGAATCATTTCTCATATATGTTTTCCGTGCACTATATAGGTCAAGTAGACACCTGCATGTTACCCCAGGAAATAAATCAACAGTTTGAGAACACTTAGTCCATGCTCACTGGGCTTCATGGACTTGGAAATAACATAGGGGTCATCCAAGTGTCTGGTCAAGGGGCATGGGTCACTTCATGGTAGATAGGAAGTAGACAGAGAGAAAGATAGGAAGAAGCCAGAGACAAGATACCTCAAAGGACCTCCCATCAGTGTCTTACTTCCTTCATGTAGGTTCTGCCTCTTAAAATTTCTACCATCTCCCAAAGTAACCCACCAGTAAGGAGCAAATGAACATTCAAAGGTAATTCTCACTTACACCACACCTGACCTTGCTCCCTCATCTTTCCGAATGTGAGGTATAAAGCTGAAGAGATGCTGACTGTGGGTAGTTAAAATCATCAGGGCTCCACTTAGAAAGCTTTTAGTGACCCAGGGATAGGAAACCTTTAAATTGGAGCATTTTAAGCATTATGCGCAAGTTGCCATCACCTTCTGAAGACCATCAAATTGTTTTGTTATAATGGATATTTACTATAATGAATCTTCTTGTGGAAGTCATTTTCCAATTTTAAAGAAATGGAAATGAAACAAATCTGATGTGTAATTTATCTGTTTTGCATTAGCAAAGTGTCTGTCACGCATATATCACCCAGTCACTTCATACTTCTTCAGGGATCTTATTTTCATGATTTTCTTGGATGAGCTATTTAATAATTAAGACGGACTAAGTATATTTGGGATGTTTGAGGAATTGGAACTGATGAATATTGGTGACCTCATGAGACTGTGTGGCTTGACTGAAGTCATGGGCATTGAAATAAAGTTAGGCTTGGCCTTGAGTTCTGACCCAGCTTCCCGTCCTTTAAAGTACATTTGTCAACACACATCTTGATTAAATAACTGATGAATTGCTTGACTATAGTACACAGTCAATGGATAATACCTGGCTTTGTGGAAGGATATCTACAAATAACGCATGTTTTAACTTAAATTTCTCCTCTTAATCTCATATCAGCTACAATGTGAAATCCTATGATAGTAAAGAACATAGGCAAGGACTCTTGCATTTACTTCTTACCCCTTTATGGTTCTTACTGCCTATGCTAAAAACACTCTCTGTAGACAAGGCAGACCATGCTACTCTCTGCTCAACTGTTTAGACTCCTTCCCTGTTCCATATGTATACAAAGTCCAACTTTATTTGTCATATGGACACACGCAGTGTGCAAATATATACCTGACACACAATGATGATGCTATTAATTACACTCTGGGATTGTCATCTCCAAGAGTTGGAATCAGAATCTTTTTCTTTCTTTTTTATTGAAAATAGAGTCTTCTCTTATACAATATATCCCAACCACAATTTCCCCTCCCTCCACTCCTGCCAACTCCCTGACACCTCCCATCTCCCCAGATCTATGCCCCAACTCTGTTAAACATTAGTGTGTCCATGTTTTTTACAGTATTTTTCTCATTAATCACCATGTTTAAAGAGGTAAAATGCATACCGAGGCTGAATTGTTAACAAGAGGTATGTATATACACCACCCCACTGTTGAGTGTTTAAAAAGAAAGAAATTCTGTCTATGAAGCATTATGACTGAAACTTAATGACATTGTATTGAATGAAATAAATCAGCTGTAGCATTAAGCAACTACATGCTTCCATTTACAAATTAACTTAAATGACAAATTCATAGATGCAAAGAGTAGAAGGATGGTTTCTAATGCCTGGGGATATGAAAAGGCAAATAAGTGCTGTAAAATATTATCATACAAGATGGATATACACTAGAGATGCTTAGACATCACCACATCATTCCAGTACCAGATTGCCAGCTGAGGACTTAGGCCTCAGCAATGCAAGCAATGGGTGCTTAGCTGTAGAAATTTAAGAGATGTCATCATGTGTTGGGTTAATTATTAAAATTAAAATGAATGCTAAATCATTTGTTTGGAAGAAGATTTTTCAGTAACTCCCAAGAATATTGCCAGAACCACACTTTAGATGACTCCTGTGCATTAGACTCTTGGTTACATTTTTTTTGTTCCTTTCAACTGCTGCTCTGTAAATTTTGAGCTTCTATGAAATCTTATATGTGCCTTAACTGTGTGCTACTTGCCAATCACTTGTTTCTGGGGAGATGAAACTCACATATTCGGGTGGCTAACTACCTCCTCACTTCGACAATTGACTTAAATGCCACTTTTTTGTGTTCATGTATATATGCCTTTGCACAGGTGTTTGGGTGTGCATGTGTGTCAGTCTCAGGTCCCATTCTCAGAAGCATCTTCTTTGCTTTCGGAGACAAAGATTTTCACTGTAATTCACCAATAAAGTTACACTCCCTGACACTTATGGTACTGGATTCATGCCACCACTCTCAGACTTTTAGAAAAGAGTTTCTTAGAACTGAACTCGGCCTTAATATCTGCAAAGCAAGCACTTTACCAACTTATCATCTCAATTCTTCTATTGGCAATTTCTTGAATTCCCATAAAAACAATCTGCTATTCAAGTAGGGGAGCACATTGTTAGTCACATGATAATCAATGTCTTCTCTTTCTGTTCTTATTGTTATCCATCTTTTACGGATCTTGGTCAAAATGCAAACCTAAGGTCACACTTGCACACATGCCCATGCTTCTTTGAGAAAGGATACCAGTCATTAAGTAGATAATATTAGCTTACCAGTTAGGCACTCTCTTTCTACTCTAATTTTTCCAGCTACCAACAATCCTCCTGCCTTAGCCTCCTGAATGCTTGATTTCTAGTTGTGAACCACTGTGCTCAGTATAGATAGTTTCAAAATAATTTTTATGGTCACTTTAGAAGCAAACATTTTTGTCTTAAAGTAAATTCCAGGCTAAATACCGGAGTACTCCTGGCCATATTTTCCTGCTTATATGTGTGCATATTAATTTTTCTATTGAGACTATTAATTTATTGTCTAACACAGTAATACCCTTATTAAACTAATACGTAAAATGTACAAATAGACAGATGCTGAATATACACTGTGGTGATTTGAATAAAAGTGGCCTCCAGGGGCACATGTATTTGAGGGCTTGGTCATGAGGGAGTGGCACTATTTAAACGTTTTAGGAGGTGTGACCTTGTTGGAGGAGACACATCAGTGGGGATGGGTTTGAAGTTTCAAGAGCCCAAGTCAGGCCCAGCCGCTGTCTCTCTTCTGGCTGCGTGCTGTTCCAGATGTAGAAACCTCAGCTCCTTCTCTAGCACAGTGTTTACCGTCATGCTTCCTGCCATGCTGATAATGGACTAAACCCCTGAACTGTAGACACACCCAATTAAATGTTTCCTTTGTAAGAGTTGTTGTGGTCATGGTGTCTCTTCACAGAAAAAAAAAATGTAAAAAAGCAGTGACTAAGAGTGACTAAGACATATCCTGAAAGAAAATTACTTCTCATTTGTATTCTTGAAATATGTGCTGTGCTTCACTTTGGAACTTGAACAATCAGTGGTGCACACACAGAGACACAAAAATACATATGAACAAATTAAAACCCCTAATCAAGAAGCTGTTTTTAACCGATTCTCATTGGTAAGATGAAAAAATCAGTGTTCTCCTATGGAGTGTCACTGGGTATTTCAACCATACTTAAGGGCAGACCCTATGACCAGAAGTATTTGATCAACAAAAAGTGGATTCTGTTTGTTGTTGTTATTGGTGGTGATGGTGGAGGTGGTTGTTTCTGGTGGTGGAGGTGGGTGATGGTGGTGTGTGTGTGTGTATGTGTGTGTGTGTGTGTGTGTGTGTGTGTGTGTACTATTTGTTTTGTTTTGGTATTTTTTCTCAAGGTTCCACTTTTAATTTGTTATTCTTTCTGTTTGTTTTGTTTTTGAGAGAGACACATGAATGGCAATGAAGTTGGTTGGGTGGATCTTAGAAAGGTTGAGGGAATGGAAATGATACAATTGAAATATATTCTATGAAAAGTTTCCAATTAAAATTAATTAATAAAAAATTAAATACTTATATTTTTCTATAGGGAGTTTTTTTAACCTTATAGGTTGGAGGCATGTCTTATGAAAAAGAAGTAGACTTTCCAAATTTTAAAACAGTATGCTTAGCATAACAGCCAACTTTGAAACTTGCAATGTTATTAGAATATTATCAAGGAAGAAGGGGGCACAGCATGGCTTGATGGAATCTTTGCCAAATAAACAGGAGGCAGTCCAACTAAGCAATGAAAGATCATTGCCTTGGGAAGGAGAGGAACCTTCCAGAAGACACAAGTGAGGCTACTGGTTAATCACGGCCGCTTAGGAGATCTGGACTCTGTGACTGAATACTATGACCTAGAATTTAAAACTGACAATAATTATTCACATCATTCTTTTACTAAGAACTTGAAGCATAAGTTTAGTTCATTTAAAATGTATCAGAGATTAATTGTGTGGGTTTATGTTGATTTGGAGCCTCCCAGCACACAAAATGAGCTAAAAATATTATCAAAAGAAAATTGCCTTCCACGTTCTTCTATGAATTTTTTTAAAACTTTTGTTTAAAATTTGTTTATGTCTTAGCCTGCTGTTTGCTCAAACCAAGGAAGTCTTTTATCAAAAACTAACTTTCAAGTCTCAATGGGATAGGTACAAACTTTAGGAAAATTTCCTTTGTTTACATCAAGGGCTATAACTAACAGGAGCCTGACATACAAATCACCAACTTTTAGGGTCCTCTGAGCCATACTACCAATTATAGAGGTCATGTATGATCTTGAGAAAGTCTGTGAGCCATGTTCTAGTCAGGATGATTAAAAACCACTGTCTTCAAAACAGCTGGTGTAGAATCTTTGCTGCCTTAAAAGCCAATTAGGTTTCTTGTCGAAATCCTGAGTGTCTGTCCAGCATGAGAAGAAAATAAAGACTGAGAGAGCCAATTTCCTAGACAAAAACCAATCTTCACAACATACTAGAAAGTTGCTACATTTAAATCATGAGACTAAAGTACCTTCAGCACTGTAAAATGTTCATAGATACAAGCAATAGCAGATAGATTTTGCAGCTCCACAGCAGTAAACACAACCCCAGGGTCCACCTCACTTCCTCAGAACCCTGCCGTGCTCTCAGTCCATGGAGGGGACTTGTGCTTTGTGGTCTCCTCAATGGAGCACCAAAAGGGACTCCATGGACTGAAACTGTACTCCTCCCCTGTACATAGTACAGGGCTACTTCATCCCAGATAGGCACTTATGGACACTATAGAATTGTGCATACAATACTGCCAACACTACTTTGTAGAGTTAAAGACACAGAAATGTACAATAATTAAAAGCAATTTTAATCACATACAGTGCATTATTTTATTTTTAAAACAATCTTTTTATGTAGCATGAGGGCCTGCTTGTTGGGGTTTATGTCCTGCCCCATCCCCCAGCCATATAGTCCAAGAGAAAATCACATAGAGAGTCTCCATTAGTTTATAAACTGATTGGCCCATTAGCTCAGGCTTTGTATTAGCTCTTATAACTTATATAGCCCATTATTCTTATCTATGATAGCGACATGGCTCAGTCTCTTTCTCAGCGGGGCAGGTCACATCCTGCTTCTTCTGTGGTCTGGAGAGGAGTGCCGAGAGAGCTTCCTGCTTCCCAGAATTCTATTCTCCTTGTTCCGCCTCTACTTCCTGCCTGGTTGTCCCACCTATACATCCTAGCTAATGGCCAATAAGAGTTTATTTAAATAGTGATTGACAGAATAGAGACAATTCTCCCGCACCATTTTTATTTTCCATACCAATCCTAGTTTCCTCTCCTTCCCCTCCACCTTCCCCCCACCCTGACCCTTTCTACTCACCCCCCATCTACTCTTCAGAGAGGGTGAGGCCTCCAATGGGAAGTCAACAAAATCTGTCACATCACTTAAGGCAAGACCAAGGGTATCCCTCCTGTATCTAGACTTAGCAAGATATCCCTCCATAGAGAATATGCTTCAAAACACCAGCTCATGCACTAGGGATAAATACTGGTCCCACTGCCAGTTTCCCTACAGATTTTCCAAACCACACATCTGTCACCCACATTCAGAGGGCCTACTTCAGTCCAATGCAGGTTTCAAAGTTGTCAGTTCAGAGTCAGTGAGCTCCCACTAGCTCGGATCAGCTGTCTTTGTGGGTTTCCCCATCATGGTCTTGACTCATTTGCTCATATTATCACTCTTCCTTCTCTATTACTGAACTCTAGGAGCTTGTACAAGTGCTTAGCTGTGGGTCTCTACATCTAATCCTATCAGTTACTGGATGAAGGCTCTATAATGACAATTAGGTCACCAATCTGATTATAGGGGAATGGAAGCTAAGGCGCCCTCTCCTCTATTGCTTACATTTTTAAAGGACTGGGGTGATGGCTCATTGCTTGTGGTGAAAGTATAGGAAACCAATGAAGATAAATCTCTTCAGAAACAATAACGAGCATAGTGTGTGGCCAGGCCCGTAAGATCATCACAGTGTGTGTGTGTGTGTGTGTGTGTGTGTGTGTGTGTGTGTGTGTGTGTGTGTGTGTTTTTGGGGGGTGTTGGAGGGGGTGACAGAAGTATTCTGGGAGTTATTGCCCTGCTTATCTAGCTTGATCATGGAGCTTTAGGTTTATAGAGAGACTCTGTTTCAAAGTAAGGAGGAATTGTCAAAGAAATTACCTGAAATAAACCTATGGCCTCCACACAGGTGTCTCCAGAGGTGCACACATGCCCACACATGCATAAGGAAGTGCATGTGCACATATATGTAGACACACATATACACACAGCAAAGCAAACTAAAATTAAAATGTAAAAATAATAAACCTGAAAATATTAAAATAAGAAGTAGTTAGTTAAGTGTGAATAATGGGCCAAACAGTTTATAATTAATATAAGCCTCTGTATATTTATTTGAGACTGAATAGCTGTGGGATCCAGAAAGACAGAAACTTATGTGTAAACACCAATGCACAAAAAAAGAAATAAATATGAAAAATAAGTTCAAAAAAGAAAGAATACAGCTCATTTAGAGTAAGAATAAAAACTAGGAAACACGATTGGAAATAAACTGAGAAAAAGACGGGTTTGGCTACTCACTGAGTTTTTCTAAAAGCAAGGTGGAATGAAGATAGGAAAATGGGAGGCAGAGAGGAGAGGGAGGGAGTCTCAGAGTTCCAGAGGTGAACACGTGAAGACAGGAGGCAGTGAGGAGAGGGAGGGAGTCTCAGCGTTCCAGAGGTGAACACGTGAAGACAGGAGGCAGTGAGGAGAGGGAGGGAGTCTCAGCGTTCCAGAGGTGAACACGTAAAGACAGGAGGCAGTGAGGAGAGGGAGGGAGTCTCAGAGTTCCAGAGGTGAACACGTGAAGACAGGAGGCAGTGAGGAGAGGGAGGGAGTCTCAGAGTTCCAGAGGTGAACACGTGAAGACAGGAGGCAGTGAGGAGGAAGGGTTTAGGAACTGATGAGAACATCTAGTATAGGTGCTGGGTTCTCACTCTGCCCTGGTGCAGGTGCTGGGTTCTCACTCTGTCCTGGTACAGGTGTTTTTTTTTTTTTTCCTGATTCTCTTCCATTTAATAGCTATTACACAGAATGCTATAATTCAGATAGTGTGTAGTAAGAGAAGCATGGTTCCCCTTCATTCCATCCTGGCACCTGGCTAGCTTAATCCCCAAAATAACCACAGAGAAATTGTATTAATTAATTACTGCCTGGCCCATTATCTCTAGCCTCTTATTGGCTAACTCTCACATCTTGATTGAACCCATTTCTACCAATCTGTGTGTCACCACGAGGTTGTAGCTTACGGAAAAGATTCAGCATGTCTGACCTGGCAGCTTCATGGCGGCTCTCTCTGCCTGTCTTCTTTCTCCCAGCATTCAGTTCTCTTTTCCCTGCCTACCTAAGTTTTCCCTATCAAAAGGTCAAGGCAGTTTCTTCAATAACCAATGAAAGCAACACAAATACAGAAGGACCCCCTACATCAATAGTGTTAAGCTTTGGCTATTTACTAGTGCTCTAAATGTATCATTACTTCTGCATTTATGGCAATACATCACTTCATAAACCTAAAATACAGATATGTAATAAATAATTAATTCTACACAATGGTTTTAAGACGATTCCAGTGTGCTCAGTGAATCAAACATTTACAATCCATTATGACAACCTGAGTTCAGATGCTACGAACACACATAAAGGTGAATACAGTCACACATGTCTGCAACCTAAAAGATCTTAAGGCAAGATGGAAGTTGGAGACATAATTTCAAAGGCCAGTTTTTCCTTGTACATGCACCAGCCAACAAGAGAGCCTTCCTCAAGCAAGGAAGAAGGTGAAAGCAGATACTAGAGTTTGTCTTCAGACCTCCTGATGTTCATCTTGGTGTGTGTGCGTTCATATTCACATACATACATATACATACATGTTAAGATCATAAAAAAATCCCAATAGAACACTAACCACTTAGGAAAATTACTTACATTGGCTGAGGGTGATTTTGTGTATCTCTCATAGCAATATTATAGGAAAATATCCAAGGATTATATAAATGCTTCCTCCATAAAATAAAACTTAGGAGACTATTATAAGCAATCATAATCTTGTTGAACAAAACTTTCTCTTTTGTGCTTTAGATTTTCTTAGCTGAATCTTTAAATTACACCTCTTTTTCCTGAATATCTATTCTAAAATTCTGTCATTAAGAATATTTAATTATTCACATATATAAAGTTTGGCTATCATCAGACGCTATTTCTGAAGTAACATATAAGGTGGTCCAAATATCTAGTCATCAAAAAGAATTACAATAGAGTGATTCACTAAGGGAAACAGAATGGGAAAGAAATTTCAGAGCTCAGAGTAAAGATGTGAAGGAGACAAGAAATTCAAATTATGGATTGTAGATTTTAAATGACTGGTTCAGGCACAATTGATATCTTCAGCAGAGGGTGATGAGAGCAAGGCTGGTTTCTCATGTCAATCTTCCAGCATGCTCCTCTGTTGGTAAAAAAAAAGTTTACATTTCCATTCTGTTTTTTAAATTTGACTGATATATAATATTTGGAGTTATATCAATGATCACAGAGAGAAGTTAATTGAATGAAGCATGAATTAATTCTTTTTTTGTTTTGTTTCATTTTGTGTGTAACAGCCCTAACTGTCCTGGCACTAGCTCTTGTAGACCAAGCTGGCCTTGAACTCACAGAGATCCACTACCTCTCCCTCATGAGTACTGAGATTAAAGGTGTGCACTACAACCACCCAATATGCATTCTTAAAGTATTGTGTCAGGCTCCCTGGATGTGTAGATGTTTCTTGAGCGCTGAAAGGTGACACTTTGGAATGAACTATTCCTGATGTCAATGGTAATTTCTGTTTTATATTAATTTGTGTTCTCAGTACTGGTGAGGGAGGAGTCTGAGGATGATGAGATCATAGCAACATTCTTCAACACCATACAATGTCCCATAGTCTCCAAAATTCAGCTGTGCTCTTTCAATCAGCAAAAAGCGATTTTGTGTTACCAGGTGTTCTGAGGATAC